>OX639995.1:41448629-41492034 GCA_951828415.1 Anomoia purmunda | reverse complement strand
CTTTTTGGGAATAATATGAGAGAACAACGATTTTTCAAAGTGGTAAAAGTGATAGCTGCTATTGACGATCACCATATAACCTCATCAGACTTCTTTATTTCTAGACTTTATCATGTATTAATTAAATGTAGTTCATATTTAATAACACATAAAATAAAGTGCATTGCTTTAGTAGTACCTCCTCAAAAATGTTACTTTGACGCCGCCCTTTGGTATATCTATCCATATATATAGTATATATGTGTGTATATTTTACGAACAAGCTAAAAGCATAGAAGCCTGATCGTACATATAAACATTTGTTGTCCTTCAAAGTTTTCCGCAGAATCATTGAATACTTTGAGCAAACTCTTTTGACTTCTTACAATTACCGTTGTGCACTCTTCTTTATTCTTCGCTTTTGTTTTTTCTTCATTTTTTTTGTTGAAACTCTACGATCTCCAGCGCACACATAGTTGTAAAATATGAAGCACAACAGCTTGCGCACTTGTAGCTGGTAAATGGACAACAGCACACACACACACACACACATGCATACATATGTATGTTTGTATAGACCCTGTCGGAAATGGAATTACTATAAAAGCAGTTTAACAAGTAATTTTTTACCAACTACAAATGGTTAAAATTCTTTATTATTTCTTGTAAGCCATTAAGTTTATTAACATGGCGATGTCCAAGAAGCAAGTAAGTTATCTGATTCTGCATTTTATTTCAACTACTTTTAAATATGTTTGACAAAAAGAAAATCAATGCTGTGCTATCACCGCTATTATGGCTCAAGGGTTTGAATTATATACTGTTGATGCTAGGTCCTCAGAAAATCAAGACAGTGGGTTATGCCGATGATGAGCGAACTGGGATCGGATCAGTTTTCTTCGGTTATGAACGAAGTCATGGCACAGACGCCGGTTGGTGGATTCCATAAGTTGTTCTCTCGGAGTGAGACCCGAGCAAATCGACCTGATGCTTTTCACAAAGTAACCCAAATTGCCTAATTCCACTAAATCGAAGTTTCGAGAGTTGGAAAGAGGTATGTTAAACAAATTGTAATATCATGGTTACTCTCTATGCAACTAACAGAATTTTAGGCAATAGATGGTGCTTAAAACCAAAAATGGGACGCTGTGTGGCGCTGGTCTGGTGGAATTCAAAGGACAATAGCCATTGGCGTAACGGGTGCTATGAGATCAAGACCAACGGATACGTTGAATGTTCTGATTGAATTTTTACCAATAGGTATTCTTAGCGAAAACTCAGCTGCTAACAGCGAAATCTGACTGCGTGCCAGGGGTTATGGAAAGAACGGACATTCGGCACAACTCCACAAAGAAGTAGCCAACTATTGGAGGGCTTACCTGTCAGAATGCTCCCGCGACATTGCAGGTAAATTTCTGCTCGGATAGCCAGATCCCAACTGGTGGATGGGATGAGTGTAGGAGCGTAGCCAGCCCCGATTTCTGGCATTTAGGAGAATACCCTAATATGGATGCCGGGGGTATAGGGACATTTACGGTAATGAAACAGTGGATGAACTGTCGAGGTGTGGCTCTGCAATGAGCCTTTCCCATGCGATGGACTTGGGTACCTCGTTTAAAGGGTTCAAAATACAGAATTGCTGAACTCTACTATTCAAAGGTTAAACGGAAGTGAAACCATATTGGATTGTACTGGATTACCCGGCAGATTTAGGTGTCCTATGTTTCGCCTAAAACCAAGGCTCGTTTACGAATGTGTAAAGAAAATACCTACACACTCAGGACAGTCTACACAGGTCACTGGCCCTTTGGGAGTACATGCCGAAAACTCCGACTTACTCTTCAAAATGTTCTGTCGCTGCTGCGAGGACGCGATTTCAAGAGGGACACTCAAAAATATATTGTACCAGTGGCACGCTCTCGCTAGGATAAAGCTAAAGACGTTTGACAATCCATTCCTGCAGAATATTTCAGAGTGTAGCCGCCTATCTGTATATGACATACTGAAATTCATTAAATCCACCGGATAGCTTTAAGTTTGTAGAATCTAAATAGTTAAATTGTTATTTGCTTGTCACCAGGGTGACAATCCACTCAAAAAACCAGCCAACCAACATTTCGAGCATCAATTTACGAGTCTCGATTTCCAGTTCAATTACATTGCTTTACAGGCTAAAAATTAAAAAACAAATTCAGATTTAGTTGAGGTTATTACGTACCTTCTCAGCTCGAGCAGACTTTTTTAATTTTGCTTTTAAAGTTTATTTCTCAGACTATTTATTTTCAATCTCTTAACTTTATGTTAAAAAACACGCGTGCGCCAAAGTCCGGGAGCCAGAAGTAAAACTTCTTTGTAGTGGTAGTAGAAATTAATAAAATTAAACGTTTACTACGTTAGTGGTAGCATTAGTAAAAATCATGGTAGAAAGTAGTAAAAATAGTGGTGGAAAGTAGTAAAAAAAGTGGTAGAAAATTAGTAAAAGTAGTGGAACAAATTAGTAGAAACAGTAGTAGATATGAATAGTAGCATTTACAAAAGAGTGGTAGAAATTAGTAGTACCATTGGTAAAAGTTTTGGTGGAAAGTAGCAAAAATAGTGGAAGAAATTAGTAAAAGTAGTGGTAGAAATGAGTCGAAATAGTGGTAGAAATTAGCAAAGCGTTTCTGACGCAACTTTTGGTACACGATGCCATCAAGTCCCGCAAAATTACTACAACTACTTTTTAAATTGCTAATTTTTTTTTGGGACTGTCTTCTTTTTCTGACTGGGTATGTACTTTATATAACCTGCCATGCATGTAACTTAATTGCTGCACTTCTCGTGCGCCTCTCACTTTGCTTTACAACTTCTGCTCAGCGCCTTACAACCGGCTACATTACCTTAACTAATTGCATTGCTCTGTATGTACGTCCGCATAACATTCACTATTTTTCATATGCATGTGTGGAAATTTTGCTCGTATGTGTCGTAAGTATCATTTTCATGCAACTGTCCGAATTTTATTGCTACTTTTTGTTGCTATGCTTGGAAAATTTCAAGATGAATTGCTCCAGGCACACAACACACACACAAGCGTACACTTTCTTCCAACTATTGTTTATATCATCCTCTATATCCATCGCTGGTCATGTACTCTCTTCCGTACATTTTCTTCCCTTGCACATACATCATAAACTTTGAATATTCTCTTGTTGCCCACAAACTTAAGTTTAGTAAAGTTATGCTACGAGTACTGCTATATAAAACCCGCGCAGCATCTGCACTTTTGCTCACAGAAGTTCAGTGCATAGCACAGTTTATGCTTTTACACTTTGACACTAGTTTTATTTACAATTTTTTTTTCTTTAGTTTTTTGTATATCTTACTTTTGCCTGTCACTATTTTACTTATGCCAGCTGTTTGTGTACTTGATTGCTTATTCGGCTGCATCTGTAGTTGACTTGAGTCCTTAGGTGACTGATTTTATTTCATTTGTTCGTTTTGTGTAGCATCGTACTCAGTTTTTAGCTTTTCTACTTTTACGTAGCAAGTGACAATAATGACAGACATTTGAAAAGTAAGTAACGACAAGGAGGCAAGTGGGTAATATAAGTAGTACTTTAGTGTATAGATAAAGTCATACATTAGTAGACACGTGTGCATCTTTCTTACATAATTACATAACTACATTCATACATTCATATGAATTATATGCGTACAACTTTTGACAAGTTTTTGTTAGAATTCCCATGAAACGGAATATCCCAAATTAGTAGTAGCCTTTGTATGAAAAGCGGACAGCTGGTAAATTTGTTAAATATTCACCACAGCTGAGTAATTACATGTCTGACTTTTCTATAGTTTTATGTACATTTAAAATCCTGTTCTTTGCTATATGTACATAAATTTCTGTGTAAGACCATATAAGATGTAATTTCGTAAATTATTGCCTCTAAAGTCCTACTCCCTCTGTACGATTATTATGGGTTTTTCATCTTTGCTTTTACCAAGCATTTTAAACTGATTATTTTGGTCTTATTTATTTCAACTCAGGTTTCCGTTAAATTAAACAGGTTGTGTATCTAATATTTCTAAACTAAATTAGATTGTATGTTGCTAGTGGAGTGCAATAAGACACAGTCAGGCTAGATTAGGTTGGCTTAGGTTAGGCTAGAGCGACTGGTTGCAGAAGAAAAGAGCCCGTTGTGATACCAATGGCGAAAGTCACCTCTTTCTCTTACTAGGTGAATCATGGTGTGTGTTTTACATAGTGCAACAAGTCAAAAAGTTAGCTCGGCCAAACAATCCAGGGTCAGTGACAGAGGTAGTATTCAATGCTCTCCACTTCCTCCTATCCCAAAACCGCTGCGCACTTTTCCGCCGACTCTGGCTGTAGACATGTGGCCTCCCTGCGCGTCTTATGAAGAATTTGTCGCCGGATAGAAATCCAGCGGTGGAAAGTGAAAGAGCAGAGGGCACAGTATACTACAGATAAGATACTGGATATTTGTGTATGGGAAAAGACATTAGAGTCCTTTTCACCCTATAATAACTAACGATGTCCTTTAAATACAGAGTTGCCTAGGGCAGAGTCGGCCTACGATCAAGCGATGTGTTGCGGATGTCAGCTGAGCGCTCTGGAAAATGCACAGATATTCATAAGTGTCTCAAACATTTCGTTTCAGGATTATGTCCAGTCCCTAAAAGGGTGCTGTGGATATTCCGTTACAGAAGCTTAGCTATATTCAGCAATGCGATCTTTTTCGCAAATACCATACGTTACTGGGGTCTAAGAACGTTTTAGAAACATCAAGTGAAAAACAGGGATATCGGATGGTAAAAGTGTCGATCTGGTATCGTTCCTACATTTGTGTGGCTATCTATATGAAAACCAACATCGCCTTACTAAAAGGAACACCATGGACGGCACATGACTGCATGAAAAATCACACAAATTTGGTGTAAGATTTATGATGGAACGAAGATTTCGCCACTCTGTATCCAGTTTAATTTTACCCGTTAATAAATTTCCTCAACCAATAACAATACAATAAAATTTAACTAGATTAGCTTGGCTCTTAAAGAATGACGTCATATTACAAGGTTCGCGTTACTACTGCGGACAATGAAAGTCTACTGCGCACAAATAAGTAATCTTTGTTGCATCAAAGAAATACCATTTTACTTTAGATTTTTTGTATGAAAAATTTAGCATGCAAATTTGTTGCACTATTAGTAATAAAACGTAAAAAGAAATATTTACATCATAGCGGTCACTTGGATTTGAAGTTTTTGTATGGCAATTTGCTTTCTTCTTCTTCTTAATTGGCGCTATAACCGCCTAGGCGATTTTGGCCGATTTCAATATTGCACGCCAGCCGCTCCTCTGCTTTGCTGCCTGGCGCCAGTTAGATATCCCAAGTGTAGTCAAGTCCTTCTCCACCTGGTCTTTCCAACGTAGAGGAGGCCTTCCTCTTCCTCTGCTACCACCAGCGGGTACCGCGTCGAATACTTTCAGGGCTGGAGCATTTTCTTCCATACGTACCACATGACCTAGCCAGCGTAGCAGCTGAATCTTAATTCGCTGAACTATGTCTATGTCGCGGTACAGCCCATACAACTCATCGTTCCATCGTCTGCGGTATTCGCCATCGCAAAGACGTAAAGGACCAAAAATCTTTCGGAGAATCTTTCTCTCGAACACTCCAAGCGCCATCTCATCCGATGTTGATAGGGTCCATGCTTCTGCGCCGTACATTAGCACGGGCATGATGAGGGACTTATAGAGCGTGGTTTTCGTTCGTCGAGAGAGGGCTTTACTGTTCATTTGCCTACTCAGCCCAAAGTAGCACTTGTTGGCAAGAGAGATTCTTCGTTGGATTTCAAGGCTGACATTATTGTTGGTGTTGATGCTGGTTCCAAGATAAACAAAGTCCTCTACTTTGTCAAAAATTGTAGACTGTCAACAGTGATGCGGGAGCCAAGGCGCGAATGCGCTGACTGTTTATTTGATGACAGGAGGTACTTCGTTTTGTCCTCGTTCACCTCCAGACCCATTCGCTTCGCTTCCTTGTCCAGCTTTGAAAAGGCAGAACTAACGGCGCGGTTGTTGAGGCCAATGATATCGATGTCATCGGCATACGCCAGCAGTTGCACACTCTTATAAAAGATGGTACCTGACCGGTTTAATTCTGCAGCTCGAATTATCTTTTCTAGCATAATGTTAAAGAAGTCACACGATAGGGAGTCACCCTGTCTGAAACCTCGTTTGGTATCAAACGGCTCGGAGAGGTCCTTCCCAACTCTGACTGAGCTGGTGGTGTTGCTCAGTGTCATTTTACATAGCCGTATTAGTTTTGCAGGATACCAAAGTCAGACATCGCGGCATATAGGCAACTTCTTCTCGTGCTGTCGAAAGCTGATTTAAAGTCGACAAATAGATGGTGTGTGTCGATCCTCTTCTCACGGGTCTTTTCCAATATTTGGCGTATCGTGAATATCTGGTCGATGGTAGATTTACCAGGTCTAAAGCCACACTGATAAGGTCCAATCAGTTCGTTGACGGTTGGCTTTAGTCTTTCACACAATACACTCGATAGAACCTTATACGAAATGTTAAGAAGGCTGATCCCGCGGTAGTTGGCGCATATTGCAGGATCACCCTTCTTGTGGATTGGGCAGAGTACACTTAAATTCCAATCGGCGGGCATGCATTCGTCCGACCATATTCTGCAAATAAGCTGGTGCATGCACCTTACCAGCTCCTCGCCACCATACTTGAATAGCTCAGCTGGTAACCCATCAGCTCCAGTGGCTTTGTTGTTCCGTAGGCGCATAATTGCTATTCGAACTTCATCGAGGTCGGGTAACGGGATGTTAATGCCGTCATCAGCGATTTGGGGTTCGGGATCTTCATCTTCTCCGGCGACGCTTTCGCTGTCACCATTTAGCAGAGTGGAGAAGTGTTCCCTCCACAATCTAAGTGCGCTTTGGACATCAGTCACCAGATCGCCGTTCTTGTTCTTACAGGAATTCGCCCCGGTCTTAAAACCTTCCGTAAGTCGCCGCACCTTTTGGTAAAATTTTCGGGCGCTTTTCATGTCGGCTAGCATCTCAAGCTCTTCACACTCACGTATTTCGGCCTCTCTCTTCTTTCTACGGACGATACGTCTCTCTTCCTTTCTCAACTCCCGGTAGCGTTCCCATACAGCTCGCGTTGCGCCCGATCGCAGCGTGGCCCTGTAGGCAGCATCTTTATTTTCCGAAGCGGCGCGGCATTCCTCATCATACCAGTCATTTTTTCGGGTTCGCTGAAAGCCAACGACTTCTTCAGCGGCGGTACGCAGTGATCGAGAAATGTGCTCCCAGTGCTCGCAAATTCCGGTTTCTTGAGAAGTGCTCTCAGTGAGCAGGTGTGAGAGTCGAGTGGTGAAGTTTGCAGCTGTCTGTTGCGATTGCAGCTTTCCGACGTCAAGCTTTCGCTGTGTATTTACACGCACGTTTTTTGATGCACAGAGGCGTATGCGCATCTTGGCTGCGACAAGATAATGATCCGAGTCGATGTTCGGTCCTCGGAGTGTACGTACGTCTAATATACTGGAAGCATGCCTTCCGTCTATCGCAATATGATCGATTTGGTTTCGCGTTTTTCGATCTGGAGACAGCCACGTAGCCAAGTGTATTTTTTTATGCTGAAACCTGGTGCTGCAGACCACCATGTTTCGGGCCCCGGCAAAGTCGATCAGTCTCAGTCCGTTGGCGGAGGTTTCATCGTGGAGACTGAATTTTCCGACAGTGTGACCAAAGGTCCCTTCCTTTCCCACCCTGGCATTCAAGTCACCAAGCACGATTTTGATATCGTGACGGGGGCAGCGCTCGTAAGTGCGTTCTCAGCGCTCGTAGAAGTGATCCTTGATCACATCGTCCTTCTCTTCTGTCGGTGCGTGGGCACAAATCAGCGAGATGTTGAAAAATCTCGCTTCGATGCGAATCGTGGCGAGACGCTCGTCCACTGGAGTGAACGACAGTACTTGGCGACGAAGCCTCTCTCCCACCACAAATCCAACACCGAACTTGCGCTCCTTTACATGGCAGCTGTAGTAGATGTCGCAAGGCCCAACGGTTTTCTTGCCTTGCCCCGTCCATTTCATTTCTTGGATGGCGGTGATGTCAGCCCTTACTCTTACGAGGACATCAGCCAGCCGGGCAGCGGCACCTTCCCCATTAAGGGTTCGGACATTCCAGGTGCATGCCCTTAAATCGTAGTCCGTAAAACATTGCTTGTGGTCGTCATCAAAAAAGGGAGATCTCATCCGAGGCACATTGAAATTTTTCATTGGGTATAGTTTTTTACGTGGCGGGTCCCAAGCCCAGCGCACAACCAAATACTGGAGGGTTTTTTGTTTTTGAAGACACATTTATATAGCGAGCCGCTTGCTCCAAGTCAGACGCCCGCTTGCAGCCGCACCTCCTGGTGAACAGACGCTGCTGACTTCAGTGAGCCCTTAAACCGAATATGTCGGAGTGGCCCCACTGAAGCTCCCTCTCTTTCTGCCGTGACCCAAGGCTCCACACGGGTTGGTTACCATATCTCACACAAGGGTTGCTCACGTTGCCCAGAGTGCGCGACGAGGACGCAAGAGTAGGGATTGAGTGTAGCCACTCATCTGTAACTGCAGGCCCAGAAGAGTTACCACACCCCATTGCACTCCAATTTGCTTTCACATTGAAAATAAAGCACATGTGTTCGTTGAATCGACGAAGAGTACTTGCTTAGCAAAAAGTGGGTAACTAACCACACAAATAGTACTTACAATACCTAATACCAGTATCGAAATATGCACAAATGTACTTGGGTGTTCCTTTATCAGATTTTGAAAACACAAAATTGTTAAGCTTCCTGCTAAGCATTTGTTTGATATGAGGGAAAAAAACAATTTTAACCCTTCTGTTACATTCCGGTCATTTCATGACCTTTTTTTGTTGAATTTTATCATATCTGCTAATATTAACAACATTTCACAATTTCCTTTCATGACTTTGTGTACTGATATAAATCCAATAGAAAAAGCATAAAAAAAATGATTTTGATTTAATAAACAGGTGGTAACATTATATAGTAGAACAATCTGAATCAGAAGGATCTTCTGACGAATATTTAGATTCTGATAACGATGAAGAAATAGAACCTGCGTTGGAAAATGAAAGCAGTGTTCCTATGTATTATTGCAAGGATAGAGGTATTGAGTGGTCAATGGAGCCAGTTGGGCACAATAGTGGCAGGGCCAGAATAGAAAATATAATCCACGGAAGATAGGGAGTTACTGCATATGCAGTACATCGTATTTCTACTATCAAGGAATCATTCGATCAATGCTTCACGTGCCAACTAAAGCAAATTATAATAAAGTTCAGCAATATAGAGGGCGAAAAAAAATTGGAGCTACATATAAAAAATAGATGAGATAGAACTCGATGCATATTTGGGTATTTTAATTTTAGCAGGTAGTTAAATCAATATAATTTTCCGTATTTATGGCTAAAACAAAGGCACAAATGTATTTTTTTACAGGAGTATATCGTTCACACGGAGAAAGTATTCGAAGCCTCTGGGATGATGTGCACGGCCGACCATTATTCCGTGCAACAATGTCACTTGGCAGGTTTCCACCGGAACGGAACCAAGGCCAGCGCGTTGTGTTGGATCTCGTTAGTGGGTATGAAGGGCGGAATATTACAACCGACAACTTTTTTACTACTCGGGATTTGGCACTGGAGTTATTGAAAAAAATAATTACTTTGGTAGGCACCGTATGGAGTAATAAACGATTTTTACCGGTTTGTGGTACTAAAGTGGAATTAAGGAGTCTACCAGTGCTAAGCAGTCGACATTTCTTCAATGGATCAGTTACCCTTGTTCAATACATACCCAAAAAATATAAGATGGTTACTGTTTTAAGCACCTTGCACCATGATAAAAGCGTTATGGAAAACCATCCGAAAAAGTTGCCAGATATCATCAATTTCTACAACTCTACAAAATCAGAAGTGGATACAATTGATCAACTTGTAGAGACATATACATGCAAGAGACAAACTAATCGTTGGCCTGTAGCAATTTTTGCAAACATCGTGGATATCTCAGCGTTGAATGCCAATGTATTATGGACAGAAATTAATCCTTCCTGGAATGCTGCAAAAACATATAAATGTAAACTTTTCTTCGAAAATCTTGGCTTAGACCTTGTTCATGGGGAAATTGAACTCAGAAAAAACGCTACCAAGAACTCAACCGTCAGCAGATATTGTACGCAATATGAGAGCGGACGCAGAGCAACCAAGCACTTCGGCAGCAACTGTTCCGAAAAAAAGAAAACCTAGTCAGCGAGCCACCTGTGCAGTTTGCCCTAGCTCAATTCGTCGCAAAACGTACGAAAGCTGCACTGTTTGCAAAAAACCTGTGTGTCCACAACATCGTTCTACGGTTATGGTTTCAAATACCTATTGTTTGGAGCATTCAAATTAAAAAAATGTATCTAATGTATTTAAATATGTATATAACAGCTTAATAATCAATAAAACTAATGAATTTTAAAAACTTCTATTAAAATTATAAACTTTTATACTGATATCCAGGTAAAACACAGGTAAGGTCATTTCGTGACCCGAATATCACATGTGTAAGTTTTTTTGAATGTAACAGAAGGGTTAAACATATCTTAAAATTAAGTTGAATGCATTAGGATAATTTCAATAACTTCAAAAGTGCTTTCTAAAAAATCTATCCAAAGGATCATAATTTAGATGTGATTTCGGAGACTGGGTTGTGTATTTATGTATGTCATAAAACAGAACCTGTGTCTAGAAGGGTTAGGAATTGAAGGGAGGAACAGCGGGAATTATTGATAACGACGATGATGTACCGGTCATCACGGGCATTTCAGGCATTTTCAACCCCTGTTATTGTGAACAAGTTACGGTTAACCTATATCGATTTCAAATCAAAATTTTGTAAAGCAAGAAATATGTCTTAGACTGAAAATCATTGAGAACTCCTTATTATAAGATAATTTAATTTTTTCGTCGTTTATATGCCGCTATACCAATTCGTATGGAAGAATAAAAGTTCTTGTAAAACATGCCATTTTTAGAAATAAAATATTTTTATGTACAAAAAACACACTTTTAGTTATATAATAACTATGTGTTACTTAAATATTTTTGACTCGAACGTTTTTAATGCATTAAAAATAAACATTGTCGGTGCCGAAAAATTAATATAACTATTATATAGTTAGTGAAAATGTATTCGATAATGCTTTTATATAATAAGGCTTTGATTATTCCTTAATAATGTGACTTGACCCGCTTTTAGAATAAACGTATCATAAAATTTGGATTATATATTTCTTAACAATAATAACGCCAAATGATTTCCAAAAACTTAAATTTATACCACAGGATAACGAAAACCAGTTGAAAACAAGTTGAAAGTAGAATTTTTTTGTCCGCGTTTCTATAAGCAAATCTGTATTCAATAACTTTTTGTCAAAAAAACTGTTGATTGGACATCGCTGGTTTAGAAAAAGGAATTAGAGCAATCATAACAAAAAATATGGATGGAGAAAAATTGAAATATTTATACAAAGCAGGACTACTTGCAGCGCGCAGGAGGAAGCTTTTATTTTGAAGCTCTGGTTGGATTTTTATTACCAGGTTTCCTTAAAGTAAAAAAGATAAATAAATAGAGCAATGCCATCGAAACCTAATTAGTAAAAATTAATGTTGTCTGGGCGGTCATATTTAATATGGTAAACGTCTCCTGAAAATACCTCGCTTTCATTGCCGTCTGGCCATGGTGTTACTCAAATTTGTACTTAAGCTTTAGAAATAGCACCCATTATACTCTATCCAAAATTCCATTGACATCAAACATACCAATAAGCAGAATAGAACTAATTGTGCGAGCAATCGAAAACCATGAGCAATCAGGTAAATTGACAAGTTGGAAATCTCAAAATCTGTAATTACAAAACTAGCAACTATTTATTGGCTGCCAGTTTATTGTGCTCTTCCGTGTTATTCACATTTGCAACAATTTTCTCATTGTACAGCGTTTCATTTTTCTTTTGACTTTTTTTCTTCTTCTTTTATTCTACCAACATTTGTTTCTGCAATTCTTTCTTCCCTCAGCACAATGACAATCAAAATGATGATAAAATCACGTCATGCGCTGCACCAGATAGTAGAGTTTGGTATGATGAATGAAATATGAAATTGCTGCAATATCAGCTGCCACCAAATGCGAAATCAAGATGTAGTAAAATAATTGAAAACTTCCACTTGAGCAATTTGTTAGCAATTACGAAAGAAGCAAAGTGCAAATTAAAAGAAATGATAATTCATTAAATTTATGTAAGTAATTTTTCAATTTTAAATATCAATTATTGTGAAATGAAGCAATGGCGATAAAGGGGAAGAGGAAGAGAAAGCTATATTGGTTAATCATAAAATGAGTTCGAGAAGAAATTGTTTTTCTGCTAGCACGTAAGTATAAATGCAGTTATAAATTTCTTAGGCCGGTTTAGTGGAGCAGCTAATTTGGTGATGTAAATATTGAAGGATATTAAATTGGCTATTTGGAATAATCACAAGATTTCACTATTTATTTTTCATAACTTAATTTTAATTATTTTTTTTTATAAAAACACAGTTCATTCTTACATCAAACACCGGTCAAATTCAGGTTTCGAAGTTTTTTGAGGATGTTTCCATATGAAAACAACTCGAGCACGCATTATAACTACCTATGGACGATTTTTGGAAAGAGCATCGAAGAAAAATTAAACAAAATAAAAACAATCCGTGACTCTTGTCCAGGTATTCGTGGAATCAATAATAGTAATGATAACTTTCCTCTGCGATAATATTTTGCCCAGGACTTTTATTACATCAACCCAAAAAAAAAAAAATGTTATTTTTGGTCCCTGATATTTTAATAAATTCGAGGTAATGGTCAATATATTATAACAAAATATCACCTTGTGCTTCTGTGTCTTAACTACTTAGCTAAATTCATAGGATAAAATTCCGTTAAGAAACCAAAATTGAAATATGACAGTATGTGCTGCTCGAAAAAATCCGTTTATACCCAGAATGTTTAATTTGGCTGCTCGGACTTAGCTCTCAAAGGAAGTTGGGCTAGCGACAGATGACCTTAAAAATTATGGAAAATCATTCCAAGTCGATGTAAAGACTTAAAAAAAATTTATAATAAACATTTCCTGTAAGTTTTACTGCTCAGGAGGAGTACACTACATAAGAATATATTCAATTTTTATTTTATGTGTATACAATTTGATTGAATTTTTTTTTAATACCTTGCTTCAGTTGATTGAAGATTAAATTTTGAATAGAAAATAGTGTAGATTTTAGGTAGGAAAATTGTACAGCATTTATTTTTATAACAATTTCATGAACTAGAATTTCTTAAACCCCTTAGTAAAGCCAAATAAAATAATGGTTACTTTTTTGTTACAAAAATTACCAAATAAGACCTAGAAATCGCATTACGCCAGACACAACTGGTGGCTGAAAAAGGAAGCACAAACAAGTAAAATGCTTAAAGTAAATTCGTGTTGAAAGTTCAATTCGGTTTGAACTGAAAGAGAAAATAAAACAATAAAAATAGGATAGGGCTACACTGAAGTCATAAACTGGGTCACAGCAATGTACATAGCTAGATACCCGAATGTAAAAATTCACATATTTTACATACGTATAACAAATGCAAAACAAATACGATTGTGGGGATATTTTCACATGAAGACATGCAACTGAAAGCCTATTTTTACAACACTAAATAACTTAAGCCGTTAAAAAGGAAAGCAAACAAAAAAAGCAAAAAAAAATAAGAGTAATGCTGGAAAACACTAACTAAAGAACAAGCCGTGAATTGTTAAAGAAAAATGTGCCAGCATTGATGCCATACGAAAACAGAAAGTTTGAGTGTCACAGAGACGACAAATAATCAAAATAATATAGAGAAGAGAAAGCCGGAAAGTGACACACCAAGTAGATGCAAAAAACCAAAAAGAAAAAAAAAAAAACAAAAACAAAATAAGCAAAGACGAATTTATAATACCAGTACATATAATAGTCGAATGAAATGAAAAAAACAAAATCGTGAAAAAGTAGACCAAGACGCTGCTATGCAAATCCACTTAACCCACTTCTTTGCATACCCTAAAGTGCTTGAGAGCGCATCAAACTGGGTAAACCAATGAGCGTAGCGCGACAAGATGCCCTGCACATAGAACTTCAATGAACATGAATGCATTGATGCTAGGGTTGTGAATTTTGAGCATTTTACTCATACGCGAATTTTCGGGATTATATTATGCAAAACCGGGATCACGAGACTACCCTGAAATTAAAATTAAATGTTAAAAAATGTAATAGGTGATGCAATGTAATAGGCTGGGTACTCTTTTATGGGATTTCAAAGCAGAACATTAAAGCTTCGTCCAAAACTCTGAAGCAAAACTCAATATTAATACGTGAAAAAGTGCGATCTTCGGTTTCCGAATATATAAAAATTTAATCTTAAAAAAGTATTAACTTTTAGAACACTATTTATATTTCTCATACAAACTGCAATATTCTAAAATAAAGTAAAGTAACTATGGTATAAAAATTCGTATTTTTCTAGAAAAAATAAAAGATTTATATGGGTCATTCCATGCGAAATTTACACTCAAAAGTTTTTTTGGAAAAACATTTTTTTTTCGCTTCCTATATTGTAAAATAATCGACCCGTATTTTTTTATTTTAATATGATACTTAAAATTTTCGAGAAATAAACTTTCGAATTTTTGAACTCTTGAAAAAAGACGTTTTTTCAGTATTCCACAGTAAAAAAAGTTTTGGTCATAAAAAATTCTTCGTGTACTGAAAATTTGCGTTATTCCCCTATCTTCGCAACACAGCTAAGTAGACGTTCTGTGAGGGTTTTTTTAATAAAAAATTAGTGTTTTTTCTAAACATTTAAACTTTTTCCAAATTTTGGACTAATTATTTTTACTCTATTTTATTTTAACATGATTGTCTGTGATTACTATATAACCTGTGAAAAATTTGCGATGTAGAAATGAAAGCTTCGGGAGTTATGCATTTTTTTATCTTTATCCGTGCTTCCCCGCTAGGTAACGGCAAAAGTTTAATTGTTTTGAAAAAAACACTAGTTTTTTATAAAAACAAAACTCAATCGCATTCGAAGGAATGTTATAAATGTTAAAGTCTCCAACCAGAACCTATTCTTGATGATTTTCTCAGTAGACCTGGTAAGATTTGATAAGTGAATGCTTAGCATAATTCCAAGGTTGTTATTGCCTAACTATAGGAGTTTCAAAACAAAATTTCATACATAAACAATCAGTTGTATGGGAGCCATATACCGTTCCTGATGATTTTCATTGTATACTTTGTTTTAATATGGGAAAAGAGTGCCAAATTTCATGTCCTTATCTGCTTTAGTTGTATGGGAGCTATAAGATCTAGTGGTCCGATTTCGATGATTTTTATTGTGTCTTTTGGTCATTGATAAATGAAAGGAGTGCCAAATTTCATGTCTTTAGCTGCTTTAGTGTAGGAGTTACAACGCACAACCATATCATATCTGAATAATCAGTTGATCGAAACTATATGTTATTGTAATCTGATCTTAATAATTTTTATTACACACTTTTCATTAATAATACGTGAAAGAATTGCCGAATTTCATGTTCTTAGCTACTTTGGTGTAGGAGTTATAATGGAAAACCTCATATCTGAACAATCAGTTGTGTAAAGTGGCTATATACATAATGTCCGATTTGGTCGGTTCTGACGAGTGATTAATAAATTACAGAAATGCATCTGCTGACCATATTTTAGTCAGATATCTCTAAAACTGAGGAACAAACAGACGGACAGACAGATGGGTCCTTTTCATTTTATTATATTTGGGTATGGGTCTACCTCTTCTTCTCCTTATACTTTCAAACATTGAATCAAAGTTATTACACTTATTTCATCTTAAGAAATGTTCAAGTAATTTTCATCTGCCAAATTTCCTGAAGTAAGTTCACGGTTTTGTAGAAAAACTCCTTTCGCTATTACCTTTTCTAAAGTCTTTGTAGAAAATTGCAATAATTGGGATGCCCGCTTCTATATTTCTGCAAGAAATTTTATTATTATTTTTTTTTTATTACTAAAATCTAAGCTAATTTTATTGACTACCTACCGAACGTCACCATTTGTTACTTTGTATTATTATTTTGTACTGATTAGAATCAAATTCCAGTCTTTCATTTATTTTTTTCCTTCTCTTCTTCTTCTACTGTCTACTATACACCATGAGTTTTCAAATGCCAAAATTATTACTCCACTACTGCTTCACGTACCTCAAAAAATATTGCCGAATTTTTCTAGAGGCTTTTCTTAAGGGCTGTAGACGAAGCTTAAGAAAAAATATCGTTCTTAGTAATTCAAATATTTTTTGAGACAACAAATACATTTTTTTTATAAAAACAAACACGCAGTATTTTACAAATACGCAATATTTTGTAATAAAGTGTTAGCGCCTCAAGTACAAAATAAGGTACTTTTTTGCAGTTGCAGCAGTTGAGATCAATGTTTGAGAGCTATATGCATTAACTTTAATTCCGGAGGTTATACAATCTTCATCTATAAAATGCTACATCCTACGCCATATTCTTTGTAGTATTATCTTACAAACAACTCGCCTGATTCAATAAAATTTCTTTATCTCTATACATATATAAAAATGTAGCCACTTTTCTTTGTTACAACTTAAATCAAAAACCGATGAATGGATTTCAACTAAACCCGGTCAGTACATTTCTTAGACCCGCGGCACGGACATTGCTTATGTTTTAGTCCGTTAGGTGGCGCAAGAACCGAGATATTAAAAAATCTGTATTTACGGTATAATATTCATGGTATTGGAAAGATATGGCACTGATGTAATAAAAAAAGAAACTTTTTTTTCGCGTTGGAGGGCGCTAAGGCGATTTATTCAGAAAGCCTGTCATTATGAGCTGATTTTGACGAAGGTAGGAGAGTATAATGCGATTACAACGTGCAATATTTTAGTGGAAAATAGATCCGCTAGGTGGCGCTAGATTTAAGTTTTTCAGAAAATCCGTATTTATGACTCGATATTACATAATGATGTTTTAAAAGGTATGGTGCCGGTGCAACCAAAAATACTTTCGCTCCAGAAAAGAAAATCCGTATTTCTGCCCCGAAAGTGATGATATTTGAAAAGTGTAATTGAGACCATTTATATGTAAAAAGTAATTTATTCAAGAGTCTGACTCTAAAATCAATATTCGTTATCCGAATATAAGCGAAGCATTTGGTTTTGTTAAAATATTCTAGAAAATTACTGTTTGTTACTGTTTGTATAGATTGAAGTGTTGTGCCCTTAGTAAACAGAAGCATTGAGTGTTTTATACTTCAAGAGTGATCTAAATTTTTTGCTTACAAAACCAGAGGATGAGAAGATGAGAATTTCTTTACTCGAGAAAGGTAATTTTCATAACGAAAATTTCACTATTTGCATCTGATATCAAAAAAAGTGTCCATCGATCCCGAGATTAAAATTGAGCAATCGCGAGAGCCCGGAATCATGGGACTTCTTTTTGACTTCCCTAATGCATACTAAGGTATAAAAGTACATGGGCACATATAAATATATATTGCTATGTTAAAAAAAAAATATGTGTACTATTTGGTAGTCTGCTGCATTTTGGACTCATGTTTGCATATAAATTTAGCGAGTGTTGTTTAGCACAGCAGCGACACGCTGAAGAAGTGACAAAATTGGTTTCGCTGGCTATTACACAGGGCTATAGACATAGAAAAGTAATATAAGCAAAAAATTGGCATATATTTACAGATGCATAAAAATTATGCATGAATGTAGGAAATGTGTGTTTTAACATAAAATATTCGAAGAAATACTTTGAGTTAGTTTTCGGTGGTTGAGGCAACTTTCATTACGATATTTACAAATAAAAGTGCAAAAAGCTGAGGTGATGAAATGAAAGCCAGGAAAAACCTGAAACTTATTTTACTAATAAGCTCTTAGTTGGATATAAAAGAAGTATACAAAAATTATTATTTATTTTCCTTTTTTTCGAACTGCTCAACAGGACGTATAAGTAACTCGGTTAATGAAACTGCACAGCCCTCGGCTGGGTATTGGACCAAACCAACTTATATGGCGAGATAGAGTCATAAACAAGAAAAAAATAAGTTCTCCGTTGTTCGAAATTAGCATCTAAATCAAGATATTGTGATTCAAATTTCGAAACTTACCCTTGATAAATACAGGATTTTTCAACAGGAACGCTACAAACGTTTTTTTTAAATAAAACAAAAACGGTTTGGGATATGAATTAAACTCTTTATCCCTGCGAAAGTACATTCGATGCCATTATGTATGGAACTCGATTTCATTTGTATGGGCACCACGGGCCCGCTTGCAGAAGTCTAGACGCTGAACCCAATTTTCGACGGTTTTCAAGCATAAATCGGCCGATACTGCTGCAATTTCACGTTCGATATTCGTACGAAGTTCATCAATCGTCGCTGGCATGTTGGCATAGGCCATAGACTTGACGTAGCCTCACAGGAAATAGTCTAACGGCATCAAATCGCACGACCGAGGCGGCAAATTTACTGGCTGATTTCGTGAAATAACACGTTCACCAAACTTGGTTTTCAATAAATCGATTGTGATATTCGCTGTGTGGCTTGTGGCGCCGTCCTGTTGGACAATACGTGGTCAAGTCCATATCATCCAATTCGGGCCAAAAATATTCGGTTATCATTGAGCGGTAGCGATTCCCATTCACAGTAACGTGCCGGTCTTGATCATCACGGAAGAAGTACGGCCCAATGACGCCGCCGGCCCGTAATGTTGACTCATGGAGTACGTGTGGATTGCTGCCTATCCAATAACGCATATTTTGTTTATTGACGATGCCATTCAGCCAGAAATGAAGGACGACGACCATAAATTGGACGTAGCGCTCTTAAAGTTGAGGCCATTGACTCCGAATTTCGGTAGTACATTTTAATAATTTCGACTCGTTGTTGGATCGTATGTATATCTTTCCATGATGAAATGGCAAACCTTACTGAAGAGAAATGTCAAAAGGGCGGAAAAAAATATGGCGTCGTTTGCTGTCACTATCGGTCGACTTTTGTAGCGTCGCTATTGAAAAACCCGTTATTTAGACGCCCACCATAGCCGAGTGGGTAGCGTGTGCGCGCTTCATTCGGTTGGGCCTGGGCTCACATCCTAACCGTGGCAAGTAACATCAAAAATTATAAAAAAAGTTTTTCTAATAGCGGTCGCCTCTCGGCAGGCAATGGCAAACTTCCGAGTATTCTACCTTAAAAATAAAACTGTTTAAAAAACCACTTGCCATTCGAAGGCGGCTTAGAACTGTAGGTCCCTGAATTTGTGTTATAAATAATTGATTTAGTGAGGGAAATAATTAAAATATAAAATTTTTGGAAAATTGGTGTGACACGTTAGAATCATACTAATTTATTATTGTTTATATTTATTCAGTAAACACCATTTAAGGTTTTTAAATGATCTTATATACCAACAAACCTGGCTTGTTGTGATGTGCCAATAAAAACATATTTTTAAAGTTTAACAGTTTTTCTGTGTTTAAGGTATTCCTTATTATACCTTGATTTAAAGGAAATATGAATGTTTCGAATATCATATATCTACGTTTAACAGCTGGGAAGATATAGTGGATGGTATTTGCCTTTTAATTAATATATAAGCCTCATATATTAGTTCTTTATACCAAGTATTCGAATTGTTGCGGATTTATGTATAAGAAATTATACCCTTTTACCGACCCTTTAGCCGTAATTAGACTCTTTCTTACTTATTTATAGTTAAAATTTATATCCTTAACTTCCATACTCTTATCAGTTTTTCAGTCAGACGTATTTTTTGCGATCTCACAGCCAGATTTAAAATTTTGTGCTTTTGAGATAATGAAATGTAAAGCAAATCCACAAGCAACGTATAGCTTTTTTTTAATTCGCTGAAGCGCTTGGTTTTTCTTGACGTTATTTTACAATTTTTTTACTTGGCATCTATTACATAAATAAAAAATTAAGTATATTAAAAAAAGGAGTTGTTAGTTTATAATTTGTGTATATCTTAAGCGCAAACATCAATTTAAAATAACTTAATAAATCTAAGATATCTAAATAGTAGACAATCCCACTAAATAAAGGAATACGAAAATTGAAACCGTTGGAAAATAGATGTGTTGCGATCACTTTTATATGAAAATATTATTAATTATTATAAAAAAAAATTATATATACATAAATGCTTGGAAACCTTGGTTTAGATACCTCAGTTTGAAAGCTATTTGAGTCCCCTAGTTTGGAGCTTTTTCTATAATACTCTTTTAGGATTTCGTAGAAAAATAGGTTGAAACTGTATATGTATCTATAACACTGCGTAACAAAAATTAAACAAAAACCTGCGGTCATGATTTTGTTAATAGTTTTTATTAACATTAGTAGCAGGCTTACGAACTGTGTTTTTACTTTTTTTGGATTGGCTCTAGTTCTTGAGATAAACGAAACTTGAGAAATTAATGGAAACAAATTATATGACCCAGTTCCAGTTGTATTCATTTAATTACTCCTCAATAAGTTTTGTTATATAAATTATTAAAACAAGTAGTTCGTTGGTTTAAATATGTATTTTATACAATTATCCAATCGGTCATAGTACCAAACTAAAAGAAGAATACGAAAATGTAAAAATTGTTTTAGCAAAGATTTTGTATGCACAACATAAGTGGTCAGTATGCGTGGACTTGAAGATGGTGAATTTTTTATTGGACCAACAAAGTGGGTATACTAAATACTCCTGTTTTATATGTCTATGGGACAGTCGTGCAAGAAATGAACATTGGATTTGAAAGGACTGGCCGGTGAGAGAAAATATGGAGGTAGGAACAGCAAATGTGGTTCATGACCAACTGATAAGCCGAGAAAAAATCATTCTTCCGCCACTTCACATCAAGCTTGGGCTAATGAAACAGTTCATCAAAGCCCTTGATAAGACAGGTGACTGTTTCGAATATGTGTGCGAAAAATTTCCAGTCCGTAGTATTTAAAAATTAAAAGCAGGAGTCTTCGATGGTCCTCAAATTCGTACCCTTCTAAAAGACACTGAATTCTTAAACCATATGCCACAAATTGAATCTGAAGCCTGGCTAAGCTTTGTTAATGTAGTCAAAAATTTTTTGGGAAATCATAAATCACCAGACTATACAAAACTAGTTGCTGATATGCTTCTCAATTTTTGCAAACTAGGAGCTAAACTGAGCATTAAATTACATTATTTACATAGTCATTTGGATAAATTCTCGGACAACCTAGGCGATTACAGTGAGGAACAGGGTGAACGGTTCCACCAGGACATAAAAATAATGGAAGAAAGATACCAAGGTCGATGGGACGACCACATGATGGCAGACTACTGCTGGAACTTAATAAGGGATTGTTCTAAGCAACTACATCATAGGAGGTCCTACAGAAAAAGATTTTTGTAATTTTTTTAAAATTAATTAATGAAAAGAATATATTTTTTTTTACTTTTGTATTATTTTTATATAGGCGCGCAATAAAAATATAATTTAAATCCATATTGGTATTTTTAATTAGTTTTTTTCGTGAAATATTTAAAAGTCTTTATCTGAAAAACTAGAGCCAATTCGACAAAACTGATATTATTTTCGCAAGCAGCGCCCCCAAATTACCCTAAATCGACTTAAAAATCTCCGACCGCAAAATTTTGTTCCGCAGTGTTATTTATCACCCGGAATTTCTAGAACAGCGTTATTAATATCACCTGGAATTACGTTGTGTAAAAGAGGGACATAACAGCTAAATATATTTCATTGTTTGTAACAGAAAAATAAAACGGTACACTTGAAGGTGCCAAAAATGTTTTAGCGAAATGTTGGGTTAAAAAATAGAAGAATTTAGTTTTATTCGCGCAAACATTCAACACAAAATTAAACTAATTACGAACTGATTGCATAAAAATGTAAAGCATTTACTTTTCTTTTACTTTGATCAACTCTAAATTATAAAAAAGCTGTATTTGCCCATTCAAATCTACCAAAACAGTGACTGTTGAGGAGTTACTAATTTTTTATATTGGCTACATTTATTTAACTATATATATTAAAAAATTCTTTGGGATAGGTTAAAATAAATTAAATGTATGTCCGCGCGACAGTTGCGAGTTGTTTAGGGTTAATTTACTATATCCATCCAAGTATTTGCCTTAAAGGCAACGCAAACAATTTGAACTTTAACTAATTACGTTAAGTTGTATTTGTGTTGCTATATATGGACTCTTCCGTGCCAGTGGCTATTTCGAACTGTATGTAGGTATATTAACTATATATATATAGGGGTACATTTGTATATAAGTAACACAATACAATATTTAACGCTACTTATTTGCTAGCTTTGAGAGCAATGTGGAATTTCAAGGTATTATAGAAGTGACTTAATGCGTTACTCTGCTGGCACTTCAACAGATCATGGATGACTGCCATTTGCCAACTGCCAATTGTTCATTTAAGTGTGTACACTAATACATACAAATACGTACATTAGACAGGTTCGGACCGTTTATGACAAAAGTTTCTTAAAACACCAATCCCGCATTTTACTGTTAGCTATGTATTTTAGTTTCATATAAACTTTTTCCATAGATATGCGCTAAAAAGAATATAAACCAGCCTATAGCGAATTTATTATCTAGCAAAATTGAATTCGGTTAGGTAAAAATTGGAGAAATTGAGCTTACTGGTTACAAGAGCAGTTTTGGTTTAGCGTATCCTTGAAGTGATATATAATATAATAATCGTAGTAATAGTTATTTCATATACCTCGAGGTTGGACTGAACTTCGCGGAGAAGAAAAGTAATTTGAAGAAAAAATTACTCACATCAAAATAAGAAACATTTTTGTCTTAGGTTAGTTTATTTATTTTTAGTGTTGTGTATTTCTAAACTATAGCGGCATTTCCAGAATACAGTTAAGTGAGAATTTTATATCCCATTTAATAATAGAGATCCTAGTGGTTAAAAATTACTAATGATTTTTGCATTTTTTTTTACTGCCGGAATAAATAGTGTAATTCATAACTATTGACTCAGTATGTAACATTTTTCAAACTTGAATTTGGACCATTTTTTCTGAATGAAGCAAACTTTCAAAAGAAATAATTAAAACAAAGTACAAAAAAAAAATAGTTATAGAGATAAGTTGAGGCTAAAGTTATGAAACCCATTATTGCTTCTAAAATAGCTACCACATGGTTTTATAAACATTTAAATCGGTTAAAAAATATCAAAAACAATTTTTGAGTTCAAGACCAGTTTTTATTTGCAAATTATTGGAGAATGTCAAAAACTGTGAGAGTGAACGAAAAATATAAATAAATGATGTAATAAATATAATGGAAGAGAACACCAACCACATAAATACGGGAGCAGTAATAGTAGTAGTAGTTAGCAGTAAGTAGTAGTAGTAGTAATATGTAGTTCTGGTAGTTGGATTAGTAATAGTACTAGTAATAGTGGTTAGTAGTACTGAGTAGTAGCATTAGTAAAAAAGTAGTAGATATTGGTGAAAAGAATAGTAGTAATTATTAGAAATAGTAGTAGTAATTTATAGCAGCGTTAGTAAAAATAGTAGTAGAAATTAGCAAAAATAGTAGTAATAATAAGTAGCAGCATAAGTAATAATAGTAGTAGAAATTCCTTAAAATAGTAGTAATAATTAGTTGGAGCGTTAGTAGAAAAAGTAGTAGAAATTGGTAAAAAAAAATAGTAGTAGTAATTGGTAGAAATAATAGTAAAAACAATTAATTTGGTAGTAGAAATTTATAAATAGTAGTAGTAACTAGTAGTAGAATCAGTAAAAATAGTAGTAGAAATTTGCAAAATAGTAGTAGAACTATTAAAAAGAGTAGAAGTAATTAATTGTAGTAATATATAAAATAAGTTAAAATAGTAGTAGTAATTAGTAGTAAAAATAGTACTCGAAATTAGCGAATATAGTAGTAGAAATTAAATGTGACATTGATAAAAACAGTAGTAGGAGTTAGTTAAAATAGTAGTAGAAATTAGTAATTGCATTAGCAAAAATAAAGATAGTTATTAATAGTGGTTTTATTTTCAAAATACAGAAGATATAATATTGTTCCTTTTCCCTTTTAGCTTTCAAACTAGGGGGGTTATTAGAAAATTGCCTTCATTATCCACTCTACTGCTTGTGCCATATGCACCCATGCACATTCCACTTACATATATGGTTGTATATAACAGTGTGCATCTGCAGAGACATTTAAAATAATCCCGCGATATAAAATAATGTCCCGCGACGAAATACCAAATATAAAGAAGCCGTTTTGTGCATGGCGTCACAAACTGTTTACATTTGGCAAGCATAGAAAGGAAGAGAATGCACATTTTACACTTAACATACAGCAATTAAATACTTAAGTAATGTAATGAGCAAACGGAGAGAAAGGGGTTTAAATTTTACTAAATACGCTTGTGCAACGACAAAGCAAGCCAAATTTTAGAGACAAGAAAAAGGCGCGGGATATTTTGATACAATTTTAGGATATATGCGCCTAGCAAATATTCCTATGTTCGTTTAGTTAGTTTGTTTTACTTTTTACTTATTTACTTATTTATTTATTTTTACGAAATTTTTTATTATTTTTAATTATAAATAATAACAATACAAGATTAGGGCAACTAACAACAGAAGCTATCGGCCTGAATATGTATTATTTCTAAGTATTCTTCTTTCAGTTAATTCTTATTATTTTTTATTTTGTTTTTGCTTCCAAAGTTTCAAACATACTTGATAACTAATAGGGATAATAGTAATCCTCTTCATTTCATTTACATCCTTAAATAATCATTTGTCATAGCTTATGACCCTTATGAAAAATTTAAGTTAAAGTTGTATTTGATTTCCGTATAAATTTTTAATATGAAATGTATTCACTTTAATATATTTTTATAAAGAAGCATTTTCGAAATGTAGGCAAAAATTTTGTTTTCCAGGTCTTTTTGCAGTTATTGTCACAAAACTCCAGATTATCATATAAAACTAATATCTTATGGGTATCGCTAAAAAGATTCATTCTGCTTCTTTCTGATATATCGTTTGTGTAAATCGGAGACGCACTTCTTCGAGTTTTAGGCATCTAAATGGAAAAAATAAGGAAATTTTTGAGCTTTTTCGGAAATTGTTCATTTTAATTCATTATTTTCAGTGGCTAAGTTTCGTAAAAAAAAAATAACTAAAAATGTTTTATTTGAAGATAATTTCTTTACAAAAACGGTAAATTTATATTTTTAAGATGAAGTCGATGAAGTGTTTTGGCGTAATTTCAATGAGATATGTGTCTGGCCCTTTATATTCATCTAAATCCAACTATGTACAGTGACGAGCAAAACCAGTCGAGTGGTGATAAAATATTAGCAAGGTTCTTTATGGTTCATTTTTTTTATTCTTAATTAATAGCAACTCAACAAATTTTCATTAAAAATTTTTAATTTTTTAGAAGAATGTTCAATAATATTTCGGGTAATAGCTTATTTAATTATAGTGAAGTGAAACTTTGGAGTGATTAGAAACTGCCGCTGATTTTTAAAATTTTTTTGAATTTGTGGTCTTGCGAACTTTTTGTTTCGTAAAATGCACGCATTTTATAAAAATTCCCGTTGATTTGTAATAATTTTGTGAGCCGACAGTATTATTTATTTTCTACCACAATAACTAGGTACTTGTATAGGCGATATATGAAAGAAAGTTTGCAAGGCCAATATGAAAAAAAAAAAAAAAAAATTCACAATAGTTTGTAACCAATTCATATTTGCACTTTATTAGACAATTTAATTCTAAATGGGTATATACAAAAAAATGTCGAAACATTCATCTAAAAATTTGTAAAAATTTTGGCGAGAAGTTTTTAAGTTTTTATAAATCTCGTGAGAAGTTTGAAAGATTAATTTACATGGTTTCTCTTATAATATGAACTAAATTTTTATATAAAGTTAACGAAATAAATTTATAACAAAAAACATTTTTGATACATATGTTGCAAATTTATTTTTCGACCGGTTGTGCACGCCACTGTAAGTATAACCTTTTCGATATAAATTTCCCCATGTTTCTTAGAAAAAAAATAATTGCGTTAAAAACTTTTCAATATTCTGTCGGATACAGTTCAAAATTTCAATTTGACAAAAAGATCTTGTTCTATTTCATCAAAAATAGTTTTTCAACTGATATGACCACCACTTAGGTCATCTGAAAACCCATAGTTTATTTTTTTTTATTCAGTGGCACCGAACTTTAAATACCCAACGCATTTTTTGATTTCAAATAAACAGTACGCAATTTGTATCTATTCAACTATAAAAAAATTACTATGCTTTTAACGTATCACGCCCAGTTTTCAAAATGTCGACTTTATTTCTGAAATTAAATTTTGCGCACTAAATTTTTATCGAATATTTTGATTTTTGTAGGTTTTCCTCCGTGTTCTATAATTTTCGAAATTCTGCTTATTGAGTTTAAATATAAAGTGTGTTTAAATTTAATAGAACTTGATAAAGTGGTTACGAAGATATACCTATTTGCTTTAAAATAGAATGTGCCACGCCCATTTTCTAAAATTTGTTTTAACCCAAATCTTTCTCCAACCAAATTCTGTAAATCAAAGTTGGATAAACTTCCATTTATAGCTATTGGAATATAAATTTTTGTAATTTTTGTAAACTACCGTTATATGAGATATGGGGCAGGTGTATAGCTGATTTTTAAAATTTTCGAAATATGTCTAATTGACTTAGAAATGGTAGAGTTTGATGATTGAAGTAGCTTCTAAGATAAACCTTTTAGCTCTCAAGCTGACTGCACGACGACTATTTTCAAATGTTTTTGATTCCGTGCATTTTTTTGTCCCAAACCCTCCGCTAGAACCAATTTGAGCAAATTATCTTTAGTTACTAAAATATCGAATTTTTTCGCCTGGGCGTGGTTTTTGTTTGATGACCATAATTTTCGAAATGAAGCTATAATGTAAGTTTCAGAAATATAACAATTTGCTCTAAAGTGGCCCCCATTTGTCGTACCTATTTTTTCAAAAGGGACTTATTCGCGTATTCTTTTTTTTCTATCATAATCCTGCATACCGAATTTGAGCAAATTATATTTTATAGTTACTAAAATATCGCATTATTTTGGTTTCCACCAAACATCGCCATGTTGGCGTGGTTATTTCCTAATTTCGCACATTTTCTTGTATTATTCCTTTTGACCTAAATATATTACAAACAATTTTTAGCTCCTAGTCGGTACAAGGTAATAACCAAACAGGCATCCTTTATGGTTTCTCATATTTTAATAAGCAGAAATACATAAGTATTTCCGATTAATATTTCATAAGCAGCTAATAAACACTTTCTCATGCAACTTAGGTCAATTACTTTTCAAATGAGCTTTTCTAGTTTCTATGACTTCATCTACGCATTTAACTTAATAAAATTAAAAAGATAATTAATGAAATTTTAATTTAATTTATTTGCAGATTTCAAACCCAGTGTTTTTTGCGCTGCCGGAATAAATAAAACGAGAAACTTTGTCTGGCATAAAGTTTAATAATAAACAAACGAAGACAGCTAAGCAAAAACAAAAAAGGTAACTCCATATTTTTTTAATTCTTCGTAGCACATATATGTAGAAAACTCGTATAACACTTAATTAAATCACTAATAAATTAAATTTCAGTAAATTTGTATTTGCCCTATTACACTTAGGATGGTTAAATTAAACTTCAGTTCAAGTGTATGCTGCAAATGTAAAAAGTGAACTCCAAGCTACACATGCACGGATTTAGGTTGCCATAGTACTTTTCTTTTTCAAGCAAACCTTAATGCCCATTATCTCAAACTTCTTTTTCCTGACTGAAATTTTTATTTCTATTTTACTTTTTATAGAACGTTTTTTTTTTTTGATGTTTTGCTGGCCAGAAACATTTCGTCGGCAAGGGCAGTGGCTTCGGTTTTCCATGTACTTTTAAATTAATGTATGTGTATGTATGTATGTGCATGTATGTGTGTGTGTGTGTGTGTGTTCTTTAGAGCTCTTATAATCGCAAATGTGGTAATGATTTCGCTCCGCACTCAAGTTTGAATAGGTTGGGTAAAAAAAAAAAAAAAATAAGGCCTGCAAAGGCAATAGCACATCTTGAAAGGATTATGGGTTTAACTTAGAACTTTTAAAAAATTTATTTTAGGAGAACGCATAAATTTGTTTAGTGTCCCTAATAATTTCACCAATATCATGAAATATTAGAATAAGGATGATGAAAATAATCTTTTTCAAGTACGGTTATTAAATTTGTTTGAAAATCGCATCCAAATATTAACCAAAGCTATTTTAAAACTATATATGTTTAATGAAATATGTTGAATATTAAATATTTTTGAATCTAGGTACAATGTCCGATTAATCAAACAGTGATGTTATTTTACTTTTTTTGAAGTAAAACTTCTTTAGCGGCAGTGCTTATTTACAACGCGTCGCACAAGTCACGTTAGAATCGCATCACAAAAGCCGCATCAGAATCGTGTTACGAAGTCACGATGTGACGCTTATATTAGAAAAAAAAAACAAACATACATACAGAGGTAGTGACATGTCAGTGTTAAAGTTTCACAACTTCAACTAGTACTACATCTACTACTGCTACTACTAGTTTCTACTGCTGTTTTTACTAAACTCTACTACTATTTTTACCAATGTTGCCACTAATTACCATTACTATTTTTTCTAATTTCTACTAATTTCTAATATTATTTTTATTAATTCCTCCTACTATTTTCACTAATGCTACAACTGATTTTACTAAGACTACTACTAATTACTACTACTATTTTTTGTAAATTTTACTACTATTTTTACTAGTGCTACCTCTAAATTCCACTACTATTTTTATTAGTTTTTACTACTATTTTAACTAATTTCTACTACTATTTTTACTCATTTCTCACTACTATTTTTAAAAATTTCTACTACTACTTTTACTAAGATTACTACTAATAACCACTACTATTTTTACTAATGCTACTTCTAGTTACTACCACTATGTTCACTCATGCTAAAACTAAAAAGGATGTCTTATAAAACTCTCTCCCATATCTACCTCTATCTCTCTGTGCAAAATCGGCACTGATGTTTTTATTACTTTTTTTTCTTGTATTTTTTTTTTTTCAAAGTTAAGAGTCTAAGTTTTTACACAATTTCATAGCGTGTGGCTTTTTCTGTATTACAAATATTGCAATGTATATGCATGTGGATATGAATACAAATGATTTTAATTCAGAAATAGGATTGTCATTCAACAAGTGGACAAATTGAAAGAAAAAACTCGTTCATCTTCTTTTACATCTCGATGCGCAGCCAAGCCGTTTAGTCGATTAGTCTTACTTCGTCCAAAAATACTTCAGCAAAATTGTCATACAAAATTGCAGAGTATTTTTCTAATAATTGTTTGCTGGCTTCTTTGAGAGTTGAAGTTTTCGATGGAGGGAGCCATACGAAATTCAAAAGCATCTTATGGTGCTTTAAAAGGCGGTCTGCAAGATGATCTACGAATAAACGCTTCCTTAGAAGAATCTCGTTACTCTTCTCATTGCTCCGATAAGTATGACCAGAAGTTTTCGTGGGTTTCTTCAGTTAGATATCTTATTTTTTACAAATTTGACCAACCTTTTGAAAAATCCTGATGGCTAAGGATTTCCCTTCAATGATTAAAAAAACCCATTCCAGTTTTACTCACGAAATAGTTTAGTTTTTGTCTTTATATTATTAGATGTTAGCTGAAGCGATTTAGAAATGGCTCCAAATATATAAATAATGTAGATACAAATATTTTTTTAATTTTTTTGAAAGATATAAACACAGTTTAAACTTGAAAGCTCTGCACAAAAAACTTTAAATAAAAATGTTTTTCGGCCCATTTATAAGCTATTATTTTGTTTTCTATAATGCTTCAAATTTTTCGGAGAAATTTCAAAGTGCGAAGTTCGGCTGGTGTTCCAAATAGTTTATATACTCATAAGATATTAACATTTGTACAAACATATCTGAATTCTAGAAGGTTTACATTTATTTTATCCACAGATACTTTTTTGTTCGAAAGATCTTATAAGACTTGGAGAGATAAAAAACTGTCCGCCCCCAAATATCTAAACTTAACCTGCAAATAAAGAACTCGAATAGAATTTAACACAGTTCTCGAATATATTAAGAGGAATATGTCCAGAAAAATATTCAAGTTTAGAGAATTGCCAAAGTTGCTTTCAAATATTTGATAAACTACTCCCAAAACTCTTAACTAATTCACCCTTTTCCTGATAGTCGTGATACCTACTTTCTTAAGCTTTGAAGTTCGAATACTAAAAAAGTCTGAGGAATATATATCAGCGATTTTGTATTTATGGTAAGATAAATGGAGATAAATCCCTGGAAGCTCGACGTAGCCCTAACACACTCGGCTGCGCGCTAACTTCGGTTGGTCATGAGTTTAAATCCTGGCCAGAGCAAGTAACATCAAAAATTATAAAAAATATTTTTTCTAATAGCGGTCACCATTTGATAGCTTATATCAAACCTCCGAGAGAAATTCTGCCATCAAAAATCTTCGCACAAAAATCACCCGCCTTTGGAAGACAGCGTAAAACGTAAACGGACCACAAATTGTTGGAGAAATTCGGCCAAATATCAAGCTATGGTGTAAGCGCCAAATTATTAGTATTACTATTAATTACATTCGTTAGCTTTTATTAATCGGAATCCTTTTTAATTTTTTTTCCTGTATATAGTTGTGAAATCATTTTTTGCCATTTCTTGATTGACAAAAGATATAAGCTTATCAAACATGTTCCGAAATTTGAAACATTTGAAATCAACTTGATTTCGAACATTTTTTAGTTTAACTATTTTCTGAACATGGCCGTTTAACTAATATCAAAATTTAACATTGTATGCAAATTGTACTAAAAAATACAATGTGATGTCAACGCACTTTTCACCTTCAAATTGTTCCAAAAAAATTACATACATACCTACAATTGTGATATTTTTTATGATATGTGATTTCTTCTTTAGCCAAAATGTATTACTTGAAAAAACAAAGTTTTACTAGATTTTTAAATATTAAAAGCGAAGAAAGGATTAAAAGTTTAGAAAGTGAGAAAAGAAAGCATAGTTTTAATTCGTAGAAGCATTGAATTTTTCCACTAGAATGAACTTATTTTTTGTACTAAACCTTTTTCGAAAATGCAGGGGGTGCACTTTAATTTGCATGTTTTTGCATTTCTCATACATTCTACGGGTTCTCTACTCCGCATACATTTACATACACACACACACATACACATATATAAGCACTTTATACGAACTATGATTTCTCTTCATTAGTGTTGTATTTGTGGATTCTGCCCTTTCTTGCTACTAGCTACTTGCCACTGATGTGGCTGTCTAGGACATAAATTAACTTGAACGAACTGCTTGCACATTAACTTAACGAGCCATGCATCTTCTACACACATACATCCATACATATCGTGTTGGCAACCGAAAAAAAAAATTCACAGAAACATAAATCAGCACAAAATTTCAAAAATCAAGCTTCTATATACAAGAAAGCGCTTGATAACAACAACAAAAACAACAACAACATCTGTGTGTGAAAATGAATAAAGGCCACAACAACATAAGGAGTTTTTGGCATGAAGCTTGTTGTGCTATTTTGTATTTCTTTTCGATTTGCGTGCTTATGTTTGGTACATATGTATGTATGTATGTGTGTGCGCGTGCGTATTTTCGGAGTTGTTTTCTCGCAAGAAATAAATAAAAAAAAATTCTTTACTACATAACCACATTAGCCTTTTGAAGCGACAGCTCAAGGTTAATGACGCACGTAATGCTACTGAAGTTAATTTTAATGCCAAAAATGAGGAAAATATTTTGTTGCTGGAATTTGTTATATAACCCTGCTGTTAGGTTAAAAAAAAACTTACGAATCTTAGGTTAGAGGACCATTTGGTCCATACTGCAGTTTTCATACAAAATAACAATTTAATCTTAGTCTTTATATTTAGTTTGGTTCAATACTTGCTAAATATTATTATTTTATTATTTACTCAACTCTGGTAAAACCCAGCACCAGTGGCCTGCTCTAAAAATGCTTCTAGTTCAGGAGCTCGAAAGCGAGGAATTTCTAGTTGCTGCAAGTCTAAGTCTGATGAAAAATGCTCCATTTGCAGTGCGTTTATTTGCAAAACCAACCGAAAAACATTTTTTTGCTCATCATGTAGTGCCAAAAAATATCGAACAAACTAATAAATACTTATTTTTGGAAAATTAATGTAAAGAAAATCAAAGAAAATATACTATGGACCAAATGGTCCCTTAACCTAAGATTCGTAATTTTCAATTTATCTTAGTCCAGTTTTAAGTCAGAGAATTAAATTTTCGCACATAATATTGTTTTATAAAAAGACCACCTGAGCTGAAAAATTTAGACAGAATATATCACTGTTCCAAAGTTACAAAAAAAACAAAAAAAAAAATTGGACCAAATGGTCTTAACCTAACAGCAGGGATAATTCTGCGAGGCGAAAAAATAGTTCTGCAGTGTGTTTTATATATGGAAATATCAGTAGATATTCATTCCACTATTTCCATTTCTGGGAATTTGTCTCATTTGAATAATTTTCCAAGTTCTGGTTATTCTAAATTTAAATGCTATGTCTGCACGTAATTTGGTAGAGTTGTATTAAATAGTTTTAAGGTAGTAGCTGTTTTACCTGAAATCGGCTCTGCCAAGCTCATTTTACAAAATTTTGCATTCCAAGTATTTCTTTTCCAAATGTGATCTTCTACTTTGACTTTAAGAAGATTACACTTTTATTTCAACCTTCATCTTTTCAACTTTTGATGGAAACAATTTTTGTAAATAAGTAGCCATTTCATTTTATTGTATTAGACCTATAACTTAATTCGTGCGGGGCTTTTCCAAAATTTGAACGTTTATTTAAGAAAAACATGTAGAATAGTATTATTCAAAGTATTATCCATCTGAAGCTATGGTTTTTTCTCATCTTTCTGGCAACTTGTGGATCCCATCCCAAAAGAACTTCGCCGGCTTGGCAGCCAAGAATGACTCAAGCCAATTTTAGATAACCTGCTCTGATGTGAGTGAGGGCGTTCTGCATCGATCGAAACAAATGGTAGTCAGAAGGGGCAAGGTCTGGGCTATAAGGCGGGTGAGGTAAAACTTCCCATCCACTGTTTTCCAAATAGTTCTTAACCGGAATAGTAACGTGGGGCCGAGCGTTATCATGGTGGAAAATTATTGCCTCGTGTCTGCTCGCATATTCCGGGCGTTTTTCGGCTAGCGCTCTCTTCAAACGGATTAATTGTGTTCGGTAGCGTTCTCCATTGATGATTTCATCCGGTTTTAGCAGTTCATAATACCGCACACACTTCTGATCCCACCAAATACAGAGCATTACCTTCGCGCCATGGATATTCGGCTTAGACGTTGATTTGGCTGGTTGGCCGAATTTCACATACGATTTTTTGCGCTTGGGGTTGCCGAAATGGATCCATTTTTCATCACCTAAAACAATCCGATGCAAACATGACTTCCTTTTTTGACGTTCCAGCAGAATTTCGGACAAGCAAAACCACCTTTCGACATCTCGCCGGTTGAGTTCATGTGGAACCCAATTTCCTTGCCTTTGGATATATCCAGCTGCTTTTAAACGTTTTGAAATGGCTGCCTGAGTGAAACCCAAAGATTCTGCGAGCTCCTCCTGTGCTTGGCAACAATCTTCATCGAGTAATGCTTCCTGTTCTTCATCTTCAAACTTTTTTGGCTGCCCAGGACGTTCATCGTCTTCCAAGCCAAATCACCACTATTAAATAGTGCAAACCACTTTTGGCACGTTCCCTCAGCTAGAGCATGTTTACCATAAACTTCCACCAAAATACGATGACTTTCGACAGCAGTTTTCTTCATATTAAAATAATGAAGAAGAACTCTCCGCAAAAACACTTTTTCAGGCACAAAGTTCGACATATTTGAGTGAACAAAATTATTGTTGTTTACGCTCCAAATGAATGACTTATACTGAAAAGACGTACAACGAACGATAGAATACATGCAAGTTACGCCATCTCTTAGCACACCGCACGAATTAAGTTATATACCCAATATTAGAATTAAAAACAAAAAAACAACAGTTAACTACATCCTCAACAAACGCTAAAGAAGCAATTTACCCATACATTTCTGAAATGTTGTTTTTACTATCTCCTTTCCCACCAAATCTCCGCTCTCGGTACGCTCATGTTATTTTTGGTAGGATCTTCATTTTATGTGACATCTAGCTCTGTCTTTTGGCATAGCTAAAAAATTAATAGCCGTCAAAACGGTAATAACAAATTGGAGTTGCCCATTTATATACCTGAATAAGATTTGGCACATGTATAGTCTGTTATATGGATTACATAAAATTGATTTTTCAAACGAAGATGATACCTATTTAAAAGGTTATATTCAAGAAAAGAAATTAATGAAAGAATATATTGCAGTATAGGTATCAAATGGAAGAGGCTCAATAAAGCTTAATTTCCTAGATGTTTTGAAAGATGGTTACCACCTTCTTCATTGCATGTAAAATTAAATTAGAAAATAAATGGCATTTTACAATATGGCTGCCAAACTAAACATTTTAAGAAAGCTTTATTTTCGAAAATACTTTCCGCCTGTTTAAAAAAATAATTCAAATTATAATATGTTAAATCAAATATTGATTTATGCGTCTCAAACGAAAGGATTTTAAGAACCTTAATTTTGGAAATACTTTTAAAGAGGGTTGCCTCCTGCCTAAAAGAGTAAATTAAATTAAATTACTGATGACTACAGGACAGATAAGGATAAGATTTGGCACAAACACACGTAGTCCGTTATATTTGTTACAATAGAACCAAATTTTTTAAAGGGTTGCCACCTATTTGAAAAATTGAATTAGTTTAAATAAATAAATGGAGGAAATTATGGCGAAATGTGTATTATACGAAAGATTTAAAGAAGCTTCCAGCTTTTAAAAAATTTGAAAACACTAAATTTGAAAAATCTTTTTAAAGAGTATTTAAAAAATCAATTAAGATTATAATAAGTTAAATCAATACTAATGCTGAAGTACATGAGCTTTATACGAATAAGCCTTTTAAGAAAGCTTCTGTTTTGAAAATATCTTGGAGAGGGTTGCCACCTAATTAAAAATTACATAAAATTTGATGATTAAAGTAAATTAAATATACGGCATAGGTTTCAAAAAAAGTTAGTTTAAAAAAACTTAATAACACGAAAAAGAGAATTTTTCGCTTCATAATCGTTGAATTACATACGTTGTGCATTTGCAAAAACAAATTAGGTTTCACTAAACCCCAGTGCCATACTCCAAAGTTGCCAATTACAAAAAAGCTTCTGCAACCAACCGTGAACGACAATTATTGGGCTTTTTTTTTTTGTTTTTTAATTTAAAAAATTCAAAACCAAACCAAAAACTAATTGAAATTTGTAGCCTTTGGTGAAGCTATTTAATATTTTTTCTGTTACATTCGAGTTCCTAACATTAAATCGAATGCCGTGAAAGCGAAGCCGCGGATGAAAGCTTAATATATTTTTATATACCGATTTCATGAGCTTTATATTGGAAGTTACATCTATAAAAAAAAAATCTCATTCAGTTTATTAGCAATAAAAGTACCTACATATAATCGTTTTGCTATGTTTAAACTTTGAATCAATTCCTAAGTGCAAAGCCGTGTACCCTTAAAGCTTTGAGTTTCTACAAATTTAACAATCTTAGAAAGGAACAGCCCCATTTGGGATTTTGACCTTTAGCCGATTTAATTATTTTGTTTGTGGGTTGAAATTTTAATTATAATCTATGTATGCGTAATAGTTATGCAACTAACATAAGAGACGTTTTCCTTTTGCTATTCGAAACTTGCATTTATGTAACTACATATGATGAATGTTAAATATATGTATGTATGTACAGAATAACCAAAGAATCACTCACACTCAAACAAACATGAATGTGTACCTTTTCCATTTGTGGGTGTGTGCAAAAAACCCGCATGTGGTGCCATTGGCCCGCAGTGGGATTTGTGTAACCTTTTCCGCTTCGGGTCACAATTTGGCTACTGTAAAACTTTCTTAGTTACATATTTATGCATTCGGTAAAATACAAATAATGCACATGCTAAATATTTATAACTTCATTCATATATTTGTTTACATAACTCGACTTGATATATAAAAGGCAAATAAAATTAAAAAAAAAACAAAACAGAACAGGTAAGAGCAAGGTTAGTGCTATGGCGCAAAGATGCGCTGATGCAAATAAGCTACTAACTGAGATTTTCTGACGAAGGGTGACAGGGTAAAATATTAATATACATGAAGGAAAATATATCTTTTGTACACACATACATAAATACATCAACACATGAACATTCAGTCGCCTGGTCTCAAAGTTAGGTAACTTTGCGTAACCAAATGACCGGCAAAATACGGGATGGTGAGTTGTTAAATCCAAATTTTGCTTTAATTTGTTTAAGAATTTTTTTATACTACAACTCAAAAAACATTCAAAGTTATATGCGTCTCATACACACATATTTATTAACATAAGTATTCACGTGGATGTGTTACCCTCTAAAATCAATTATACACTTGAAGAACTTTTTTGGTAAACCCCAAAAAAATGTTTTTGTCCCATTAGAAATGGGTGGCTTAAATCTGGACTGTAAACAAACCTGTATCAAAAAAACTTGCATACACGCATACATACAAATAAATAGTATTCTTAACTCGCATCACAACCTGATGACAAGTGTCATTTGGGCTTATGAATTTTAGTTTCGCTTGTCACACAAATTTTTGAAAATGTAATTGAGTGTTTAGCAGTAAATTAGGGTTCAGGAAGATTATGTCTAAATATGTAAACATTTTATGCTTGTAGTTGAAAACATTACAACTGGACGCTTGTAAGTAATCCAAGATATATTTGTGTTTATTTTTAGCGAAGAATTTTCCTTTATTTACGATAATTCTAGGTAGTACATGATTGACGTAATTTCGTAAAAGGCGAAAAATGCATCACCAATGTATCACCTTCTTCCAACTTCAAACATGTTGCACGTTGCATTTTGGAGGTGAATACTTTTCTCTTCTTTTATGCGGGAGTCCAATGTAAACGGTTGAAAAAATCGATTTTTCTTTTAAACAAATAAGGCCCATATATGTAGAGTTTTTGAAGTAAAACTTCTTTAGCGGCAGTGATTTTTTCCATCACGTCGGAATCGTATAAAAAAGGGCCGTCAGAATATCGCATTACAGAAGTCGCATCAGAATCGCTTTATTAATTTCGACGACTATTAATCCTATTTCTACTAATTTCTACCACTATTTTTTATTAATGCTACTACTAATTTCTACCACTATTTTTTGCAAATTTCTTCCACTATTTTACTACTTTCTACCACTATTTTTAATAATTTCTACCACTATTCTTACTAATTTGTAAACCTTATGTTTACTGATTTCTTTCACTATTTTACTACTTTCTACAACAATTTTTCTTAATGCTACTACTAATTCCTACACTATTTTTACTAATTTCTACAATTTTTTTTTTGTCAAATTTCTACCCCTATTCTTACCAATTTGTAATTTTATTAATGGTACTAAAAATTTCTACCACTATTTTTACTAATTTCTACAACTATTTTTACTAATAATTTGTATCACTATTTTCACTACTTTCTACCACTATTTTTTGTAATTCTACTAATAATTTCTACCACTTTTTTACTATTGCATCTACTAATTTCTACGACTATATCTACGCGTGTTTGTTTTTTAAGAACACACCGGCTTACTACTATAGTAAAGTTTAATGAGAATCTGTTATGATTATAATCCAGTGAATTTTTATGTCTACCGGTCCGTGTATTTCGCTCGTCAAATTCAAATTAAATCACTCTGTTCGTACATTGTCGCTGTTGTTGCCCTTTCGGTCAGTTGTTCGTCAAAAAAATTTTTTTTTCGTTTAGGGTTGAATACATTCTTATTGGAAATACAATTATCTACCTCTTTGCGGACTTTTTTATGCAAAGAAAAAAAATTTGTTTAAACATTTGTTAAAATAACGACTTTTTTTCTTGATATTCCAAAAACGAAAAAAGACTGTTTTTAATTCATCAAGGACTAGTGCAAGCAACTTTGAGTACTTATATTTTTTAATTGGTTTCAAATTTCGCAACATACTTTCCGTTTTATTGTGTCAATACCTCATTTTGTTGCAATTTGATATATCTACCATCAATAGGTTTTTCTGCTCCTATTTATATGAATCTACTTTGTAATATTTCAAGCTGTTTTAAATTTTTGTTTTGAACTTATTAGTAATTTTCTATATCAAAACTATAATCCAAAATATTACTCATTCAAATTGAAAACCATTAAGCTTTCCGTTCCACAATGTTAGATTAGATTAATGCGGTAGTTCCCAGAAGGAAAGGTAGGGTATAATCTAACCAAAAATTGTATAGAAGAAACGCCGCGAAATTTATTATATTCCGCAAGTTGCTGATTTTTTTGAGAGGCATTTAGCCTTAAAAAATCAGAGCGGCAGGGGAGAATATTAAAAGATCAGGTTCAAGAAATATCCCAAGTTTAACCGTATGAATTCCTATCATACAATGTCCAATCGGAGCACTTAAGGAAATCGAGAGATGTCGCTTGTCGCTTTGTTAGCGTACGAAGTGCTCTGGAATACTAAAATCCAGCACTAACATGAGTCCATATGTGTCCAAAGCAGCTTCCAGCCTCTCCCTGTATTAACCTCAAGAGCAGCCTACCGGGTCAGCACATCAGCCATGCATTTTCCTGCTATGTTGCTGTGAACTTTTAACAAAATAAGGCAGATAAGGAAATATTCAGAGGCGATGGAAAGAGAAAGCAGACACCTCCCAACTAGTTTCGAAGCTACTATTAAAGACCTTAATGCCATGATTACCGCCTGGCTATCAGAGCAAATGTGGTCTGTGGATAGCCAATCGACTGCAGTGGTCTGGCAGCCATATTCATATTTGTCATCCATACCGATATTCTCCCAACTAATTTCTATACATTTTTTGCAATCTTTTTTGAATCAATTTTGTTCTTATTTTAGGATCATCTTCCCAATCATAATTGTCTTTTTTTTTTTGGACATTTTGCGATTATATTACTAGCCGCTTTTGGATTCCCTGAAAGTTGGGTATGAGATTTTGTTTTGTGTCAATTTTGCGATCATATTACTTCTCTTATGTCCAGCCATAAGTCATTATTTATTTATAGTATCACCCATAGTTTTATATAGAGTTAGCACAAGCAAAAAATAAACAAAAAACAAAAAAAAAGTTGGCAGTATTGGAAAAATAGATAAGTTGATAATAAAAAAAATACCATGTAAGAGATATTTGTTTTGAAGAGCAAAACTGAACTCAGACTGAAAATGTAAAATGTAAAAAACGACAATTTAATGACATTATTCTTTGGATATAATTTGAAATATTTGGCCATGGTAGATTGTACGCGAGTGACCTAATATGGAGATTTAAACAGTGGATATGGAAAGACCACTGACTCAAAATGAATTTGGGTACTACTTAAATCTAAGTGATACAGAATTAGACCGGATTTTTGGCAAGGATGCTAATGCCAGTTGCGATTTTTAACCTTCCGTTCATTTTTTAATAAATTTTCTGTTCATCCAAGCCAGCACTAATTTTTTGTTCTTTTCTCACAAGCCATCTGTCACTGATATTAGCACTGATATTATTGTAAGTGTGATCGTAGCTGCAAAAAAGTGGCAAGTAAACAGAGGATGAGTTATCTCGTAGTTGGCGACCTCGAAAGGAATCTACGAGTTATCTCGTACTTGACAGTCAACGAGTTAATTTACAAAAAAAATATGTTTAATTATACTATAAAATTGTTTGGAATTTGCACAAAATTGCAGCGAAAATTCAAGGTCAAATATATTTATTTTCTTCATCTTAAAGCGACATGTTTGTTTTCCGAGCAAAAAGTGGTATATGTTTCCTAAGATACCACTCCCTATATGCCACATTTCTTGCTCAAACTTAGCTTAATTTGTAGACATCTAATTTTCAACAAATTTAATTAGCCCAAAAAGTCGTAGGAAACTTCTATGGAGTAATTTACAAAAGGTGTTAAAATATGACACGAGGTCAAAAGTTTCGTATGCTGGTAGCGTGACTGATATTGCCACTCACACATATAAACATCTATGTATGCGTATAAGTAAGTATATATATGTATATATGAAATTGGTAATTGTCCGGTAGGCAAAGAAATTTAATACTAACCATAATACTAACATACATACTTTTGATATGTAAAATATAAATTTAGCAAAACTTTTTTCAATTAAATTCTAGTGAAACTATTGTGGAAAGGTTTTAGCCTTTGGTTTCAGTTACAAAACTGAGTCGTGTATTTCATACATGTTTCTCTTGTTATATAAAATGAAAAAGAAATGAAGATTTTTTCGATTAAGGTTATGTAAATTTTGTAGGATTCTTGTGAAGTTATTAAATTAACAAGCATTGAGTGTACAATTTCGTACTTTGCAAAATGGTCTATTTTCTTAGAGTCGAATATTTAATAAATATCAATCAACACTTGCTGTTGTAAATTTAAAATTGCAAATCAAAAAACTTATTTGCACTTATGTTGGGAATTTTATCGCTACAGATTTGAAATCTTCTAATGTGTTCATTGTCTAGTGGTAAAAATAAAAGCTCACAATTTGGTAATGCTCATAGTTTGGTTATTTTGAAAACTGTATCCGGAACATTAAAATTTAACCAGATGGACTTTACCTTTCTGAATCAAATATATGAAATACTCAAAGAAAAAAAAAACAACTGTATCTAGTACCATTCAGAAAAAAATATATTCTGAGATGATATACATACACCAATAGGTTATTTGCAAGGAAATAATTCGGACCTCATTATTTTAGAATAACAAAATTGAGTTTTTATTTGTAAGCTCGATTTTATTGAGTTTATTAATGGTAGTACCCTAAACATTCAAAACGGATTGGGCCTGAAATCTCCAAATTCGAAATCGCCAAAATTAAAATCTATAAAATCAAATTCCTCAAAACCCAAAAATCTGTTATTTTTCGACCAATTCCTGTCTTCCTTACATAACATAAATTATTTGTTATAAAAAATCAGTTGATCCCTTCACAAAACCAAGTTCTTTTTAAGTCGCAGACTCTTTGAAAATTTATAAAAAATCCATCACAATTTTTCGAAAATTTTTAACTCACTGAATTTAATTCCAATAAGGAACGAATTTTAAACATTTTATAGAAAATATGAGCTACAGCACATAAAAAAAAAATTCCTAAAACCTGACGTGCTTGAATGATCGGTTTACTGACAGTAAAAAACCGACAAATTTGCATTCTATGGCACGTCAAAAAATGAATCCGAACATAAAACCCAATAAGTTTTGATTGCGCGATACCTAACGAGTAAAGGATGGATGGATGAATTCAAATGCGGAACCGAGAAGATCGGATTGAACGATATAAATGAATAATCGCGTATGAAATCCATAATTCAATGTACTTTTTTTATTGTATAACAATTCTGCAAAAGTAATAAAAATTAATTTGTGAACGTACAGGAATGCAGCGTTAAGCTGAAATTAAAAATACTAAGCATAGATTTCAGCATGTATTGTAGGATTCTGATTTCGGGGATTTGGATCTTGGGATTTTTTTTTGAGGATTGTGATTTTTGCGCAAAATAAAATATGTCTTGCTCTGTCCGTCTATAATTTGTAATTTAAACGTTTCCGTTTTACTTTCGGGTAAGATGTTTTCTACTATCATACAATTTTAGTAGATAGAAATTTCTTTGCGGCGAAAAAATTTGAAGATTTATTTTCTCGATTAAATAACCTTCCTTTTTAACTCTCGCAAAATATATGAACATAAACAATAAAAACTAGCTGTCATAATGTGTGTGTTCGACATAATTCTTGTCTTAAACTTATGATTGACGTCATTACATTTTTTGTCGTTCAAACCTGATTTAAGTCACGAAAGGGCTTTATAAATAATAAACACTTTCTTCTAATTAAGTGCAAATTATAATTTAATGAGATCTGAGTAATAATCTACATTTTTTTCTACAAAGTACGATGCTATGCCTCGTCATGCACAGTTGTAAATATATTGCGTGTGTATGTTTTTATAACCCAATAAGCAAAGCGAATGCAAATTATATTTTTAAAAAATTTTTATCAATAAACTTTATGCTGAGCAGTAATTTAACTTAAACATTTAAAAATCACTCGAAAGTGGGTTTTTCGAAATTCAAGCAATATAAAGCTCCTTTTCTTTTCTTTCTTTTTCTCTGTAAAAAGTTAGCGGAAATATAATAATACAGAGTTACAAATTGTTTTCGAAACGGATGTCAGTTATCAAAAACCTAATATTTCCAAAACCAAATTTTAAATTTTTTTTTAACGCAATTGATCTACACTGTACTTGCTTGGATGCTTTTGTATGCTGTTTTTTTTTTTTTGGAAAAGCAATATATACGCCCGGTTTTTTTTAAGCCCTCGCGACAGTTTGTTTTCAAGCTTTGCCGAATGCTGGAAACACCCAATGGTAATGCGAAAAGTGTTGCATAAAACGAGATACGTTCAGGGGAGTGCTTGAACCCTTGGAATTTATCCGGCAGTTCTGAAGAATAGGCCCTACAAAATCTTCTACATTCATAATAACTATTTCGAAAGAACTGCAAAATTTTCGCACACGTAATTCGTCCAGATGACAAAAATTGAGGGACCCACTGTTTTACGCTGACTACGAATGGAAAATGATATTTTTGAGAAATTTTTTCACAAATACAATCGGAGGTTTGTCATTGCCTGCATGTAAAAAAAAAAAAAAAATTTGTTAATAGTGCTAATGCGAATCATTCGATATTTCTGATCGCTCTATGTAGCAGATCCCGATGGTTTTGTTAAAAAATCGATAATTACGTAGCACGAGGAAAAATTTTTGTGAAAAGTATGAGATATTTTGAT
>OX639995.1:37170421-37423272 GCA_951828415.1 Anomoia purmunda | reverse complement strand
TTTAAAATGAATGAAAGCAGCTATGTGTTAACTTGATTGACAGGCGGTCGTGGCCTCAATATAAGTTAGTCTTAGGAGACGATTGACACAATGACTGGTAATCGCACAGATTAACCTGCCAGTTAAGCGAGTGGTAAAAGGCAAGTGAAGAAACATTTTTTTTTTTCGTTTGTATGGCGAACAAAGTAAAGAGGAGTAAAAGGTAAATATTGAAAAGAAAAATAGAAAAAAAACTAAGAAATGAAAGGAAGTTTATTCCATTTGATACTCCTGTGATTACGAGTATTGAATATTGTTTCGAATACTCAAAAGTGAACCGTTTGCTATGGTCGAAATGTCGTTGGAGAATAAGAGTGGTGAATATTTAGTCTTGCTATAAATTCTGTTACAAGTTCAGGCCGTTATAAAAATCAAACTGTAATACATTTTTTAATGAAGTCAGTTTTATGTAATAATGCATATATTAAATGAGCGATCTACAAAATTTTATTCGAAATGGCCACCTTTAGCTTTCATACAAGCCCTCAAACGATTCAACCATTGATCGATAGCGCCACGCACAGTTTCTCAGTTTCTATTGGTATTGACGACGTTGCTCGAATCAAAGATTTTTTAAGATTCTCCAAGTTTTTGTGGGGTACTCGTATTGGCAGGCCGTGCTCTCCTACTCTGACCGCAAACTGTAGTCCAATGGATTCAAATCAGGACTTCCAGACGCCCAATCGTCTGCAGCTATGAAACCAGTAGCGCGATTCACTAACTTTAAACGATCCGACAATAGCAATTTTTGTCGACAATATTTGTCGTTTGAACAGCTGTCTCGTTGTATTTATTCAAAGTGATAAAGAGTGACACCTCTGCTAAACTAAATTCCAAAATAAGCGAAAAGCACTAAGAGGAATGGGAAAAAACAAACGAATCCGTGCTGTCAAATATAGATTTGAGCGTTTTTATTGTATTTCATTAAAGTGAAATAAGATACTAGTTTATTTTAAACTACAAACATTTATAATTATTTTTATATTTTGCAATGCAGAATTGCAGAATTTCGGACTCTCCTCTGAGTGATTTGGTAGGATAGTCATCCAAGGAATATACGGAATAACCTGCAAATATGCCATGGTGTTCATTTTCAAAATTCGCGTTGTGCTCCAGCTTATTTAGGATTGATATATATTTAAATTTTTTTTATTAGAACTATTTATTTATATATTTAAACTAAACTACATTAATTGAACGGTAGATATGGTGGTTGCCATAAGCCTCCTCATGATTCTTTGGTGGCAAAATTGATATATGGCTCATGGATATTCCCTATTTCTCACCTACGGGTCGTTGATAGTAACCTAGCAATATAAAACTAGAATTTAAAACAGGCTTAAAGATTACACCAGCTGCAAGTTTCCCAGTCGATATTGCTGTTATTCTGGAGCCTCTTATTCGGTTGTCATGCTGAGAAATTAGGTATTCAGCCAAGTCTGAAATTAACCGATACAGCTTCTGAAATTCAGTTGCATTCAAATGAAAGGGAGTAAACGTCGATCCACTGTTGGAGCGCATACTTCTTCGTCACTTTCGTCACCAACAGGTGGCAACCTGTTTTAGAAGTATTTCGGAAAATGATGCTCTATTGAGCCTTGCATATAATATTAGTTGGATTTGATTTCATTAATTAAAATTTTGTTACATTTTTTTATCAAGTGGCATCCCCGTCCAAAAATTACTTTTAAAATTACGCATTTTTTTAAATTTGCAGTTTGTCACTTATATTATAAACTGCTATTTATGTTTTTACTTTAAATTAATTTGCATTTAAACAGACCGTAACCTTCTTTCAAAAGATTTGGGAAGTGGAACTTTATTTTAAGCCTCTTTCATTTGACATCCACATTTATAATATAAATAGGATTAGGTTTGGGTTTAACTTGGAGCTAACTTGAGAGCAGAGCTGGATACATATACAAATTAAGGCTTGTGAAATGAATTAAAAATTAAAATAAACTATAAAAGTTTTATAAGTAGGTAGTGAATTTCATTTTTTTATTAGGAAACAAGACATCTTCGCAAAAATTTGGTTACTATTTTTCTGGAGTACGAGTATTGGTGTATTTTTAATGAAACAGGGACTTTTCTTATCGTATTGAAATTTTTAGTTTAATATATTAGACCGCATAAATTACTTATATCTATATAATATATATAATCGTAAGCCAACTAATACAATTTTTGAATATAAATAAGCCAATTTACAGAGGCCTGCATTGTACCACTCCAAAAAATATTTTTAAAATTACTTGACCTACACCTTGAAAACATCCTGCTTAAATTGCCTTCTGTTTCCTAAAAAAATAAGTTTTTATTTGTTTCATAACCAAGATACATTAAAATGGAATGCTGTTAACGATTACTCGTATAATCAAAATTAAGTTGGGTTTACAATAACTTTCTTTTGATGTATCCCTAAAAAATCTAGCTCGATGTTATTAAATTGAAAAGTGAAACCAATCTATTCTCTGTAGCATTGACTATTATTTTTCTCACTGGCCGTTTGCCAAAATGTAAAAATGCTATTGGAATATATTCGATTATATGACTTTGATATAAAGTAAGTAAAATATTATTGTTACTAAATTCGGGGCAATTTAATACTAATATACGTTTATTATTTTAAAACACGCTAAATAAAAAAAATTATTTTGATCCTAATTTAACATAACATAGACGCAAATATCAAAAAAGTGAATACTCAGCTCACACCAAAGTTGACCATTTAGTTAGGCCCCTCTCACCTCCCAATAGTTTTGCCTACACGAAGAACCGCAATCCATTCAAGCGCGGCGGCAAGCAGACTGCAGAAATCACTGTGAAATTGTGGCTTGGGATTGACATTGGATAGTGCTGATTTATTTTCCAATTTCTATTTTATTTTCTGTATTATCTTCGTTGCTATTGCTTTGATCCTACTGCTTTCCATAAAGTCCTCACACTGCATGTATGTATTTAGACTCGCAGACACAATTTGATTAAGTGATACTTCAGTTCTAATACATTTTGGCATATTTTGTTTAGTTTGTTACGCTACGTTGATAATGATGGTACTATTGGTGGCTTACATATATAAAAAAATAAACTTATTCAAAAATACAGGCATATACGTAAATTGTTGCGTGGAACAAATAGAACAAATAGAGTCAAAACTGGTTTAAAGTAAAAAGAATAAAGAGGGTCTTGGGAAATTTTGATTATAAAATTTCAAAAAAAGTTTTATAAGCAATTTATAAGATTTAAAAAGAAAAAAAATTGTCTAATGAAAAGTTATATCAAACAGGCTGATTATATATGGGTAATTCCATTTCAAATCAGCTAATGGTTACAATCGACGATTTTTGATTTGCATGAAATTTGATGAGAAATTTTCGTACATTTTATAAAGAAAAAAATTATAAAATCTATTTCCGAAAGTTACGCTAAATTATCTTCTCCAGTTTTTCAATTTTATTTTTTAATATCTCTAAAACTTTTATAGCTATAAAAACAGACTTGGAACAAGAAAAAATTAATATAAAAAAATCATCAAATTGCAAAATAGAATAAATCAAAAATTAATATTTTTTTTGGGGCCAATTTTATATCTATGTATGTCGTTAGAATATCCTAAAATTTTTAAGATGCGTTTTTTTTTTTTGCAATTAAAAATTGAAAATTAATTTTGTAGTATTTTATAAAAAGACTTGATGAAAAAATGTATATTAAAAAAGGAAAGCAATTTCAAAATGTTGAAATTTTCAAAAGAATAATAATAAAATTTGGCGCCAGTTTTATACCTATGTATGATTAAGTATATTATAAGAATATACTAAAATTTTTAAAGTATCGTGTTTGTTTTCGCAACATGTGAATATTTGCATATTTTAAAAAAATTGTATTTCATTTGTCTTCAATTTGAAACATGTTGCTTAAAATTGTAAAATTAAATATTTTTATAATATATTAAATTGGAAGAAAAAAATTATAATAAAATTTATTTTAAGCAAAAGATATTGAAAAACCAAACAAGTGTAAAGTTACGAAATTTTCAAAAAAAGCAACAATAAATATTTTTTTGGAATCAATTTTATGCCTATGTATATTTTTAAGATATTTCAAAATTTTCAGGAATGGATTTTTCGTTTTTGCAAAATGTGAATTTTTGAAAAATACTGAAAAACCAAACCAGTTCAAACTTACGAAAGTTTCAAAAAAAAGCAACAGTAAACTTTTTACTTGGAATCAATTTTATGCTTACTTTTTTTTTAAGATTTTTAAAATTTTTCAAGACAGGATTTTTCGTTTTTGCATGTGAATTTTTGAACATATAAAAAATGTTTCGTTTTCATTAAGGATGATACTTATTGCAATTGTAAAATTTTAGTTTTTTAATTTCTGAGTATTATGTTTAGTAGAAACCGAAAAGTGTGTTAAATAATTTATATAAAAAAAATGTTAACCAAAAAATTGCAAAATTTTGAAAATTTTTAGAAATAATAATACAAAAATTAATAATTTTTTGGTCCCAATTTTATACATATGTACATATGCATGCTTCTAAAGGATTCTGAAATTTTCAAGACAGTGTTTTTCGTATTTTGCATGATATGAATTTTTGAATTTAGAAAAAAAAAATTTTTTCCACTTGCCTTACGTTTGATATTTATCGCAGCTCAAATTTTTAAATACTATATTAAATTGGTAAAGAAATTGGAATTAGTTTTGAAAATTTTTCATTCGTAAAAAATGTGACGTAATTAACTTCATTAAAAATAAATGCCGAATATATTTAAATATTATTTCGAGATTATTAAAAAACTAAATATAAAGATATTGACTTTAGGTATTGATTGAATTATGAAAAAAATTTTAGTCTACTTATTCTTTAATCGCGATCCTTTTTGGAAAAAAAATAAATATAAAGACATTGACTTTAGGTATTTATTGAATTATGAAAAAAATTTTAGTCTGCTTATTCTTTAATCGCGATCCTTTTTGGGAAAAGTTCAGTAACCCTAGAGAATTTCGGATAACGTGGGTTTTAGCTTCCTATAAAAATGAAACATTTAATAAAATACTTACAAATGGTGGTCCATAAAGTGTTTTCTTTTAAAAGTTACACGGAAAAAGGAAAACAGCTAATTCACATAAATATAAAGTAGTACACTCGAAGGTTTGTCTTTGCCTGCCGAGGGGCGACCTTTATTACAAAGGGATTTTTTCTATAATTTTTGATGTCACGTACCCCGGATAATATTTGAACCCGCGCCAATCTGGCGATAGCACGCACACACTATGGTGGCCAACCAAAATAATATATTATTAAATAAAAACTTACGTCTGCTCAATCCTAATCCATTTTCGTAATCATTTATCTTGAGACGGAATACAGACGGTGCCAATTTTTTGGCCATTAGTAAATATCTGCAAAATATCCAAATGACTCGTTGTTGTTCGTATGAGGGCCTAATCAATTGACTACCCAAAATAAAATTTCATTTTCACCTTGTTGTGAAAAAGTGTATAAAACGTTATATAACACTTTAGAACAGTTTATGGGGAGCTTATTTTACATTTATGTACAGCCCTTTGCATTCGCCTATACCAAACAATTTACTACCATCAAATAGTTTTCGCTTCAAAGGAAAAAAATTGAAAATAATTTCGCTTCGCATTATTTCACACAGCAGTGGCACGAAGATTGCATCATTATTCATGCATTGTGCTCGTGAGTTGTTATTTTGATACGATTTGATAAAATAGAAATGCTGTTGTTTCCAATTTTTCTAATGCAAGTCGTTGCAAATCGCGCAGAAAAACTGTTTCGTGTGAAGGGGGTAGCAAGAATGAATATGAATGTTATGGGTTTGTAAGAACTTTTGTATAAAAAGAGTATGAGAACAATATATGCATATATTTTTTTTAGTGAAAGTTTGTGATAGTTATAGATAATATGGTATTTGATAATTATGCGAGTGAATGGCAGATTGCATTGTTCCCTAAGTGGCCTTATGCAAAAGGGTTAAAAGGGCTAAAGGAACTTTGGGGATTCGCGATAAGATAGATAATCTTTTATAATGACTACCTTATTTGGATGAATTTGAAATCATCCTTTTATTCTTTAGTTAATTTAAATTTCATAATGTTTACATACTTTTTTGCGGGAAATAGCTGTGGAATGAATTCTTTTCTGTGGTATTATGGTATGTGGACATTTCCGAAAAATAGTTGTTGTAAGATATAGAGTCCGATTTAATGTAGAAAAAATTGCATTTGTCTACAAAATAAATTCAGAGAGTATACTATATGTGGATTGGATAAATATAGGACTAAACGGAAAATTGATTAATATGATTTTAGATGATGGAACGAACGATGGTAGGCTTATAATCACATGGAAATTCAATGGGAATTGAGTTCCTGAGTAGTAAGTCGTTGAGTGATCAATATTTACAACAATACTCGTATGAAGAATATAAGAAATGCATGAAAGTCAAAGAGATAGTTACTTTCGGTTAACTGATGACTCCCCCGGCGGTTGTGGTTGATGTTAGAGGGAGAGGGATGATTGGGGGTATGCCCCATGGTGCATGAAGATAGATGTAGTTGAGGATGTAGGTACTCGTACATAGTTCTCTCGTTGGATTGGAAATTTAATTGATAATGGTGTTGTTTCCGTCTTATTAGAAAAAGAAGTCGTCTGATATTCGCTGGTATTGCAAAGAACAGAAGACGTCTTATGATCGCAAATAACGTAAGAATGAAAAAGGGTCGGGGGAAGGCACTCAACGTATTTATACACATTGCAACATTGGAAATCAATTACAGTGACAGTTCGAATTTCCAATGAGATACTTCTTGAAGGAAAATTAGGCAGGGATGTATTTATACAAGATCACAACACATGTAAAGTTAAGTGAGCGTGAGTCATTTCTGGTTGCCACTAAGGCCAGGATGGCGCCATCTTCGATTGATCGCAAGTCAAGGGCGTACCTTTAAATGAGCGAAAGCCACTTAAATAAAAGCCAACAAGTTAAGTGCAGTACAATCCATATTTTTTAGAAGTACCTAATATCTACATATCTGAGGCTTTTTATTGATGCTCAGGGTTATTGTCTTAATTTGTAATCTATCAGGAACTTGACTTATTTTGCTGTAGCTTAAAACAGAAACTTCATTTATTATCGGTTCTAAGGACTGGTATTAACAGCCATAAACCGACACCTGCCATAAGTGAAAAATTATTTTCAAAATGCAGAATTTTGTTTAGCTGTTTTTCGCTCACTGATGGCTTCTTAAACTTTCAAAAAATGTACTGAAAAAATTACTCAACGAACTCTTATGGCGAGAAAAAAATTTGGGTAAAAAAATGTTTTTTTAGGGGCCGCAAAAAACAACTAAATCGCGTTTTTTTGCTATAACTTTTTTTTTGTTTGATGCCCAATTTTTTAATTCTTTATGCCCCCAAAAATGTCCCGTTCAGGACTGTATAGGGCCTTTCAAACATTTTGGCTTTTTACCTTTACTAATTATGGAAATACTTTGTCTAGGTTTTTATTTCTATGTTGAGGTTCTTATTAAAAAAGATATTATTAAAAAAGATATTAGGTTTTATTTAAAAAAAAAAACAAAAAAACATGTTCAACACCCAGCAAAACTGAGCAATTTTCGCGCTTCGATGGAAAATTATTGAAATTATTTGCTGTATTCGAGAATTTTATATCGCTCCCGACTGCAAAGTTTGGCAAAAATATGTCTAAAATATTCTGTTTCTGAAACTGCAGATGAAGATTTACTTGTAACCTGGACAAAATGCTCAGTATTTCGCAACGAAATGCTTACTGGGAATTTTAATTATTGCAGATAATCAGTATTTAAAATCAATCCACGGGGAAATATGAGACGTCCTCGACCGCGGTCGAAAAAAACTTTCTTTGAACTTTATGATATTCTCACTTTGCATATTTTCTGCAAGTCTACTCGCATTTACTAACAGAGATCCGAAATAGCCGATTCTGTTGAAAGATTTGTTTTTTAACAAAATAATAATATTAATTTACGAATTGTAAGTCTACCAACAAATGCAATTTTCGCGCGTACCCAAATTTTGATTGGGTTTTTATTAACTCTGGTGAGAATTTATCTGCAATATTTGGGCACATTTGAAATGCCATTCTGTTTTAAATAAATTAAGTACGACAGGTAGCTTGCTGCTGAATAAACCTTGCGATTCAAAAGGCAGTTTTTACAGTTACGAACGCTCGTACAGTGAAACTTTGCACTTTCAAGAAAATTAATATTTGATTTTAAAATTTTAATTTAAGCTAAGCAAACAACGCAGAAACTCGGTTAACTATTTGAAGTCTTTTCCACACTGGGTTTTTTTCGATGGTCGCGCTATTTCAAAAGTAAAACTAAAATGGTAAGAGTCCCCCAAAATATTAAAAAGATGAGAACTTTTTTGTAACTGAATAAATCTCAAAATTCCTTTAGAAAAAGCCTCGTAATTGGGATAGCTTTTCTAAATTTAGTGAAGGTAAAAATCAAAACGACTTTTAAAGTTAAAACTTGTTAAGGGTCAAATATAATCCAGAATAGGAACTCGTCGCCGGCACTAAATTTTACAAGTATTACATTAGATAAGAAAGTGACAGCATAAAACGCGAATTAGCTACTTTTAGCGAGTGCTTAAAAAATCAATTTGTATACGCCCAATTTTTTCGACATAAACATTCAAATAAAACTGGCACATGCAAAACCTTTCCCCCTTCATCTAACGTGATACGGCTTACTCGTAAAGTATTTACATATGTGCAGGGTTTCTTGTTTTTAAATTAGTGACGAAATATTTTGAGCATGCACCCGAATTAAGGAAAAAATTTTCACATGTTTTGTGGAATTTGAGTAACAAAACAGTAACTCTAAAACAAAGAAATTGTTTTTTGTTTTAGTGTAATTTTTTTTTTCTGACGGTCCATTTGAATTCATTCGTTTGTTCGCCACGACCTGAAGAATACATCGCCTAAGGTGTATTTTCTGGAGTACTCTGCTTAATCAACCCTTCCACCCTATTATTGCCCAGAATATTGAAGTATTAAGTATGTACATGATCTATAATTCTTTGGTTCAACTTTGATCCAGCTTTCAAAAATTCACATTGCCTTTTCCAACCTCCAAAGGATGTTGCTCACAGAGACTAATAGCGTTTACAATTCAATTCAAACATTATCCATTCTTCCACTACCTTCACATTCGATTGGCTCGTAATGCAATGCAATCACATAAAAATCTCAGCGCTGTCCAAGAAGCGACTGCGAATGGACAAACTCAAGTGCTTACCTTTTCTTAGAGTACTTTATAAGTGAAACTCATACAAATCTGCCACTGCCACTTACGATTTAATGCAATTGCACTTGCGCTACAAAAGTTGATAGTTGATAGTTACTTCATATCCCATATGTGTGTTTGTACGAGTTTGCACATACTATATATGTATATATATGTATTTATTTACGTAGTGCTTGCCTTTGTTTCAAGATTTATTTACTGCATCAAATATATTACGAATACAAATAAATATACGAAATAGTTGATTATTTTCCCTTTGGATGCATTTCAAAGGCTACATTTGATTGAATGGGAATTGCAATTGAATTTGTTTGTAGTAACAATTTATTTAGATAACTTTCTTGACAAGAAATATGCTAACATTTGATGGGTAATTTTTCGCATTGTCTTTGTGTCGATTCAATGCATTTTACGTGTAGTAATCGAAGTTTTTGCTTATCTAAGAAAACAAATGTTGCTTATTTGAAATGAACACAATGAATACAACAGATTATGCTCGCAAGGATTGCGGCTGGAAATGAGAAAATTATTCGCTAAGAAAATGATGTCATATTTTTTACAGAAGCTTTGTAAAAGTTTTTCATTTTTACGAAAACTCTAGAAAAAGGTTACCAAATCAAAAAACAGGCATACGTTGCCTTGCCTAAATTTATTTATTAATTCCCCTTTGTATATGTAATCAGAAAAGGCATTTCGGTTTCAACCCGGTGGCAACTCTCTCAAAAATATAGGTATGTACTTTGTCCTCGCTGAGATGAACTGTTTCACATTTATATTTTAATCTTTTATACCCTTGTATAAGTTTAATAAAATTTTACTTAGAAAAAGGGTGGCAACCCTCCTCAAAATATATAAATTAATTTAATTCCACTTTTCAAGCAGGTGACAGATATATAGCTAGCTATAAATCTTCTTCTCGGCAAAACGAATAGTTTGACACCCATATTTTCATATTTCATGTGACTTATGTACAATTTAACTTAAACAGGTGGCAACTCAAATAAAGTTAGCTTTGAACGTTCTTGCTCATCAAACCGTTTGATACCCATATTTTAATATTCCACATATTTTGTATGTAATGAAATTAAATTAAATTTTTCGAAAGGTGGCCACCCCTTCAAAATATTGGCATGGAGATTTTCTTCCTCAAAAAAGGAAAAATACTCGCCCATATCTTATATTTAATCTAACACGTGTAGAATTTAATTAAATTCAACTTTTCAGACAGGTGGCAACCCTCATAAAAGTTAACTATGAACCTTATTTGCGAAATGAACCGCTTGATACCCATATTTTTATCTTTCATATAACTTGTATATAATTTAATTTAATTTTACTTTTCAAACAGGTGGCAACTCTCTCTCAAGCATAAAATATAAAGTGCATTCGATTCCCCACTTCCCTGCTTGCCATGTCTGAGCTCTGCTTGCGTTCGATCAAATTTGTGTGTGCATGCAACAACAACGATAGCTAGCTAGATTCGGCAATCGCGAGTACGGTGACACCTCATTAAACTGGTCGAACTCGTTACATTCAATGTTGCAGATCTTAGACCAGTTATAAGCTACGCATAAACGATGATCGTTTGCGTACTTCTACTTACGGTTTATTTTCGTATTTTGTGATACGCGAATACTACAAACAAAAGCAAAAACTGTTTTGATATTAATTTATGCCAGATGGTGTATCGATTCTCCACTCAGATTTATAAATTGTAATTATAAACTCCAGTTTGTAATAAATAAATAAACAGTCTCATTTGTAGAAATTTTGATGCGGTGAAAAGATCTTTCGACTCAACACAATGGAAAGACTAAATGGCAAATTAGTCAACACTTGGAATTGGCGCAACTTCGCAAAGGATAGAGGTGATGGAGGGAGTTTTTTGACCGACAAAGGGTTATAGTGCCAAATAAGAAGTGAAAGAAGGGGTAGTTTTATATTAGCATATTTTTTCCGCAAGTACAATATTTAACAATTTATATCCACTGAAAAAAATGTGAGAATATTTTTCTTAATACGAATGCTAACCATTTACAGATTGAGATAATAAATTTTTTTACTAAATTGGTCAAAGTTTTGGCTTGCTGTCTGTACTTAGATTATAATATAGACAAAATAAAAAAACAAATGACCAAGTTCTTAAAATGGGGAAATTAACAATTTGGTAAAAAGAAACACCCAAAATAGCAACGATTATAACGATATGAACATGAATCGTAATAGCGATTATATATAGTATGTCGAAATCTTTGTGTGAGAAGCATTTAAAATTAATAAAATAAGTATTTTTTCGCTTTTTGAAGTTGAGTTGATGCTTTTATATTTATTTAATATTTTTTTAATTTTTTTATTCTATTAGGATAACCAAAACTATTATTATAGTTTATACTAGACGAACACAGTGTTGTACATATCATCATATCTTGTTTATTAATTTACTTTCAATTATTTTTATAAAAGCATAGCTGATTGCAAAACATAATCCATATAAATCAAAATTTCAAACTTTCTACAAAATGTATAAAAATTTGACAAATTTATAAAAATTGTCATTGAATTTTTCAACCTTTTGATCCAATTTTTTTTAAATTTAAAGTATGCAGTTTTCTAGCACATTCAAATTCAATTAGCCTTTTACTTACTTTTCGCTTATCGGCAAAACTAATTTCTGGCGAAAAAAGTAGCAATTTTTAGCAATTAAATTTGAAAAGCGAACAGACAGATACAATATGAAAGTTATTGATTTATTTAAGAAATTACAATAAAAACCAAATGCTGTGACTTTTACTAGTAAGACGATAGATAAAAAGTAGAGTGACATTGCCAGGAGATTTGTGAGGCAGGATAGAGAGAAAAAGGAAGAGTTTTAGAAGCAGCTGACATTGCGTGAGACCAACATCAAAATCTTTACTAACACCATTCTGATAGACACCCTCTGCAAAGAAGTTCCGAGTTTAATGATTGGTGCACTACCAAACTCTGTCTTGATTTTCTTAATGCATTGCTTAGAAAGCTCAATAAATATGTAAACGCTTTTTTCGTTACTATAATTAGCGTATTCCCTTGGGGCGGGTGAAAAAATTGCGAATTTTTTTTTCCGGGCGGGACTCAGAGTTATGCTGAATTTAATAACAAGTTCCAGTAAACTAAAACTTCTGTAGATTTTTAATAATGTTTTTTGCGGACGGTGTCGGAAATTTTCTTCCAAACAAAAGTAAAAGTAAAAAAAAAGTATCCGAAATCAACGCGATTTTTTTTTGTCGCTTTAAACTTGGTATTTATTATATATACTAAAATGCATGATTTAAAATTTAAAAAAATCCGTATCAAAAAGTTGAAAATTTTGATGACATTTTTTGTTTTTAATTTATCGATTTTTTATCCATATTTTGAAGAGTTTGAAACTTTTATTTATATTGAATTTTTTTGCTTACGTTAATGCACAACACCGTACGTACATTTATGCACTTATGTAATCAATTGTATTTGTGTGGTTAACGGGCACTTTGTAACATTTAAAATATGTTAAATGCAATATTTCCCATTGCCGGAAATTTTGGGAAATATTTATACGCTCTATGTAAATGCCAGATGCCAAAGGAAACGAGTGTGGCAATTATTCGCATAATTACTGCAAAATAACACAACAGTTGCACAAATTCAAATACATATAATCGATTATAACTCAAATGAAACTATAACTGAAATTTAATGTAACTATAATGAGTGTTTTTGAATCAGTATTGTGGGGTTGAAGCCTGGCAACCCTATCATATCGTTTGGTGAGAATATCTTCGGAGCCTACTAACGAGTCGAGCAAGAGCCGGTAAACGTGACGGTTGTGATCCATATTCAATTTCAATATAATTCAGTTTTTGCCTAAATATTCAATTTCAATATAATTCAGTTTTTGCCTAAATATTCAATTTTAATATAATTCAGTTTTTGCCTAAATATTCAATTTCAATTAAATAATAAATAAATAATAAACCTACATTTTGGGGACTCATCCGGAATAAAAAAACGAAGTGTAACGTGTATGCTCGGAAAAGTATAAAATTTATATTGAAATGTCTTTGGCTTCAATCGAGAAGGTTCGCGAAAGCTTGCGACGCAGCGGCAAGCAGAGTATTTCGGCATTGCATAAATTAGTGTTTGAGTCAGAGGGCGATAGGAATAATCGCAAACGTTTACGCGAATTTGCCGGCTTTGATTTCGAGACAAACTCAGAGGCGTATAAAAGTAAGATGCAGTACATCGACACCAATTTGGGCGCAGGTGATCTAACCTCAATTTGCAGCATATTGGGATTAAACTATAAAGCCGATAACTTAAAAGTTCATATCGTGGAAAATTTACAAAAGGGACGCTTACTTTGCGCAAACGGAGAGGGCGAAGAAGACGACGACGATGACGACGTTGAAATTATAGGAGAAGTTCGGCCAAATATCAAGCTATGGTAAAACCACCAAATTGCCATTATTATTACATTTTGGGGTCAACATAGAAGACCCCACACATTGGCGTAAATTGTTCGTTTATAGCGAAAGAGCAAATCCCATTCATATTCACACCACCACATTCTTGCGTTAATTAAAAAAAATTATAATACCTAAAAATGCTTAAAATTATGTAGTTATCACTTTCATTTGCCTCCTTTCAAAATGTTTCCCATATGTATCTAAATTTATAACCCCCGGTGGTATTGGCCATTGCTTCACTTTCATCACAGTACACTTTTAGGTTAGGAAGCCATGGTGTGAGCGTTTTTTTATGGATTTGTGTGAATTATTTTACTAATCCTCAATTATGTACATATATTTTGTTTGGGGTGATAAAAATAGACATAGAAAAAATAATTTAATTTTGTATCCAGAGAAAATGTAATTATCGTACCTCATCGCACATTAGTTGTGACAAGTTATGAAAAATTCGTCGATATGTAAGGATATGCTTTTTTCTTGTCTTCCAAATTTTCAAATTTACATAATTTTTGACATTTTTTAAAGTAATGATACACACAATTTAATAGATGTATTAATCAAAAATTAGGGTTGGCGTTAAGAAAAAATTAACAAATAAATATATAATACTTATATAAATATTTAAAATAATTAAAATTTGACATACTAGTTACGAATTTTGATTTGCTTCGAAGTAATTTTTTTTTTTTTTGGAAATTATGCGACAGTACCGTGATAAAAGTGTGCTATTTTGAAAATAGAATACAGAATGTCAGACGAAAATCAAATGGAATTACTTTTACTCTAAAGCAAAATAACTTTACAAATGATTGACAAAAAAGCATACCGGTTTCGATGAGTTATGTTTTACAATTCAACAGTACATTTTTTTTGGTGATGCAATTATCTTTCGTTCGCTTAAATGAAAGCAAGAGAATATTTAAACAAACTGTAAGCAGTTACCAAAAATATATATTTTTAATTTAGTATTGAAGGCGCTTGAAATTGCTTGCATATTTCCTTTCATTTTGAGGAGGCCATCAAGGAAGCTTGGGAATGAATAAATAAAAAAAAAACTCTAAAGAAGTTCTCTCCTTGGAAGCTATTAGGCTTCGGAAATTTAATTTAATCTTTTCAAACAGAGGAGAACCATTTTAAAATATAGCATTTTAATCTAAGTTGTGACTTAATTCTAATGAAGGGAAAATTCATAAACCTCACTTACGATTTCAGAATTTTTAATCAGAAGATTTTAAAAAAAATTTAGTATGCGATTTTTATCCTTTTTAATTTTAATATAATTAGGTCCAACTCTCAAGTGGCTAAAAACTACCGTTAATTTCGTCCTTATAACGTACGCTCGAAGATTTTTTATATGGAAAATAATGCACAAATAAATATTTCCAAACCCCAGCGCAAAAGTCTGTTACACAACCCTTTTTGCAATAATGGTAGAGAAATTGTGAATAAGATTTTCTACTGTGGAAATATTACTACAACAAATCCATTAATCGATTAAAAGAAAGTAAGGATATGTGAGTAGATTTGAGCAAAAATCTTACCCCAGAAATTCAAGAACTAAATCTAATTGAGCCCGACTACATTATTAAAAAAAAAATGAAACTACGTAGCAAAATTTAAAAAATTCGTGTAACTTTGAATGTATGGTACATAGTATTGTGTGTCTAGTTGTGTAGTATAGAAATTTATACTCAAAATCTCAAATACACCCTCAAAATCTGGAATTAGGGTACACAACCTGTTTTTTCAGGAGCTGTTGCTCGCTATAACTTTAACATTCATGAATCGTTGCTCCATTTTTACATGTCGATAAAATGAAGATTTATTACATGAAAATTGCACTGCAGAAATTTGCTTTGAAAACTTAAACGAAGCAAACTTTTTCTAACATAGTCTGTTTTATGTAAATCATTCACAATTAAATGTTGTTTTAAAATTTTACAACATAAATCAGTGTAATATAAAAAATAATGTTTAAAATTAAATTGAAATCAAAAAAATTAGTTATCTTTTAAATTTTTCTTAAGTTTGCGGTAATAGTACCGTTATTTTTATTAATACAAGTATACACCAAAATATATACATAGATCATTTTTTCAGCAACATAAGAAATTGACAATCGATTCAGAAAGTTATGCCCAGAAAGACTATGAGCTCCTCGAAAAACGTGTTGGTGAGCCCAATTTCAGATTTTAAGGGTGTATTAGAGATTTTGAGTAAACAGTTTTATACCACCTAACTAGACGCATAACATGTGATTTGTGATATTCCAAGTTAATTTTCACTGTTACGCATCATTGGGCCCGTTTTAATGTAACCTAGTTGTAAAAAAACACTGGGTAGGATAAGAAATAGCATGTAAAACAACAACACTAACACGGAAAAATATGCGAGTTGAGCCAACTCGGTTATATGATATCCGACCTGAGATGTAGTGCTGTGAAGCAAAAAACACGCTCTATTGTGAATGGGCTCTGGAAAAATACTTGGGAAATTTCAAACAACTGTCAAATCTTGTTTGTTTTATGGATACATAAACAAACCAAATAATAATGGAACAAGGGTAAGTACAATTGCTTTTCATATATTTTACATAAAATTATGAATTAAAACATGTTTGTTATTTCAGAATGCAAGAAAAAAGGCGAAAGAGATGGTCATATGAGGAGATAATTGAGTATTTGAGATACTACCTCGCCCGGAAAGTGGAGTTGGAGCACCCAAAAAGAAAGAGGTTGGTCAACGCGAACGTGTTAGAAGACAGGAGTTAGAAAGGACGCCGCTGTGTTTGGAGTCGAAGATGAGCAGTCTGCTCCAGGCCTATAAGGCAGCACGGGGCAGCAACAGCAGAACTGGCGCCTGTCCGTGCCTTGCCCCCTATATGAAGCAAATGGACGAAATATTTGGAAAAAGTCCCATTATTTCAAACGACCACACGGTTCATGTGGGTTGCAGACCGTTTGAAACACTGTCGGTCAGTAAATGTGCTGTCGGGAAAAAATAGCTAACAGAAATTATTCTGTCTAGCAACAGCTTTTTAAAACGTTACAGTGAGTTTCAGTGAAAACCTTTTAGTGAATTTGTTGCAATGTTTTTGATGTAAACTCTTCGTGGTCGTTTTTAGAAAACCCTTGTACATGCGGAAGAGCATCAACTTAACAATTTAAAAAAAAAAACATCGGTAACATTTTGCTGTACAATGTGCAAGGGTGTTATAAAAGCGAGCACGAAGAATTTACATCTCAAAAACATTGCAAACACTTCACTAACATGTTTTCGCTGAAACTGGATTTTGTTTTAATTTGCGTTTGGTTTTTATTTTACTTGTAATTAGAATAAAAAATGATCTGAATTTAATTGTATATGTGATACTCCTTGTGAATTTGTTTTTGCTTTATAGATTTTAAGTTGAATGAAATGCTGTGGATTCTTGTAAATATTTTTATTAGTGAACTTAAAGATATAAATATACATATATGTATATGCAGTGAAATTTTTAAATAATATTTTGTTGTCTTAAATAATTAAAAAGGGTTTGCCATCTGTCAAGGGCTGCGTCTAGGTTTCATTCTTCAAAACCTTCATCAAGTGCAAACGTATTTTCATCACTCACATCGTTGATATCGCACAAATTTGCTAGTTGCCTACTTAAATGCCACTGTATTGCTCACATACCAAATGTACATATACACGGATTTTTTGTGGTAATATACGCATCCTATCACCACCAGATGTGGCATTAAGTTTATGCATTTCTTTTGCACACATTTTGTTATTACTTGTTAGATATTCCACCGTTTGGCGTCTTAGCCTCATGTGCATTTTGAAATCTGCCTCACTAATTGCATCGAGTGTACCTTCAAAATTGGAGCACTTCTCATTTGCCTTGTTTTTCACTCTACGAGTCTTTAGAATAGTTGGAGCTGGCATATATCGTTTCCAATACTTCTAGTACTTCTTGCATCTCTCTACTACGACGTGATTCGCGATGCTCACCCGTGTACAAAGACATCATCTGCAAACGTAAAAGGTTATTTAATGCATTTATTTAAAGTTTTTAAATAAATTTAATAACTTACCACATAATCCTCAGAATTGCTCATTTTGTTTTGTTTCTTTAAAATTTCACTAAACAAATCGTATGTTTAATGACAGATTTTGCCAGTGTTGTGAAGTAACTAAAAGGAAATTTTATCCGAGTTGAAGTTTTTTTTTCCAACTAGGTTACATTAAAACGGGCCCATTATTTGTGTTCAATAAAGACATAACTATTATAAAAAAAAGAGTAAACGTTAATCGAAATTTATTAAAGTAAAATACAAATTTCTCGAGTAATCTATAACAGTTATTCAAAAATGTATTGATAATAGTTATCAGCGAGATAAATATTTTTAAATTTTCAAAGATTTTTTTTTTTTGGGACTTATGTTATAAAAGTCTTTTCATAACAATTATCAGCGAGAAAAACTGCTTTGACTCTAATAATACTCGTACTGGTAAGAAAAACTAGTTACCAAACAAACAATTCCAGTAAAAGTTACGGTCATTCGTTCATTGGTTTAAGTTATTGAAAACATGCTGAACTAAAAACATCGTCTGCAGACGGGCACTAAACGATAAGGAATTAGCCAGTCACTTTGCAGACGGTTTTTTGCCAAGCGCTATTTCCATTTACTTCATTATTATCGCGAGAGATTATATCATTTAAAATAATTTTTTTCCTTATTTCAAACTAAATAAGAAAATTTGTTTTCACTAACGACTTGCTTAGAAATGCTTGCACCAATAGTCCATAGATTTAATGTAAATTGTTTAATGAGCGAATTTTATTTTTAAATTACGTTTTAAAAAAATTAACTTACTTCGCTTTTTGCAAATGAAATAAAATTTTTTCTTTAGTTATTTTTAGTTGGGCGCTTTCCAACTTTTACGGCACACCATCATTATTTTCCCGCACAACTTTTGTTTCCGATTTTTACAAGAAAATTGAATTTACTTTAAAAATTCCTAAGCTGACTCAAATCTTAACGTCATACATACATACATGCGAGCACAAATATCTCTACATAGTCCACACAACGCTTGGCTACCCAGCAAATAGGCTTAATGGCAGGTTATGATTGAACTCGACCACCCCACCACCAGCCCTTTCTTTGCACCCACAAAAGCTGGCGCAGTGCATTCGCTGAAACAGCACTCAAACAATTGACGATTACGTATGCCAGACACGCTGTCTAAGCTCGAAATCCTCTTGATAAGCTACTATATTGCGTTGCTCACACGTCGCCTAAGCGATCGCTAGCCAACCTAACGCTAGCGCCAAAAGGATGTCAAAAGCACCCAGCTTAACCAACGGCAATGCTGGTCATGACGACGGTGGAGTGGCAAAGTTATCTCTTCACCCACATTCAGTTGGGTGCAATCAAATTGTCAACTAAAAATGACAATGTGGCATGAAATCACGTACGCAAACCGTTTCCGCCACGCATTCAGCAATCTATAGGAATCGAATGGGTAGGGACGATGATGTCGATTCTGGTTTGAGAATTTGAAGGTACGACAACAAAATCACCTATCTATCTGGTAGTAGTATAGTATGGCGGCGCGGCACAATTGATGACTGACTGGAATAGTGAGTGGCGGTGATGATTAGTAGTTTGATGGTTATGTAGACGTCCTACGGTTAGTTATGAACCGACAATGACGATGACGATGATTATGATGGTGTTGTTGTGGATAACAGCCGGTTCTGCGCAAACATTTACACACCGATGTACTAATAGTAGTAGTAGGTAGACGAAGGGGTTTAGAAAAATATGGCAATCGCCAATTTCAGTGCATCCATTATTTTTTATGCTCGAGCGAGTACGCTTTAATGGTGCGCCCGTTATATACACACACACATGCACACGCGCGCGAACACACACGGTATACATATATACAAAAAGGTTAACGAAGTGTTGTCAGCGACAGTTTGTGAATTGAAATGAAATTGAAAATTAGCATAGATAAAGTGATAAAGGATTAGGTGTATTGAAAATGCACTGAAAATGTGCGCCATAAAAATATAACGGAGCTGCTAAATGTGGCGTCGATAAAATAAAAATTCAATATATAAAGTTTGTCAAAAAAAAAGTGCAAAAAAAGTAAGCTTAGTTTAGTTCATATTCCAAAGCTACCAGATCGATGTGAAATAATTAAGTGCCTTCAAATTTCCAAACGCCTGCTGGCTCTAAATCCGTCGGTTATGTATAGTACACACCTACATACATAAGTATGTACGTCCCACTCTATCTTCATATTCCGCAGCGCATGTGATTTTTGTTAAACAAGTCAACGTAGGTACTACGAGTACCTCTTTCTCTCTCTCTTCATGTCACCGCGGATATGTCACTGCAACGACATGTTTGACATGCAAATTGCCAATTTCAACTAATTTCACTAAAAGAAATTTTGTGCAAAAAGTGAAATGCAAGAGGCGAAAAAGTGTGAGAGAGAGAGAGAAAAAAGAAAGACGAGGAGCAACTTTTGGTACGCTTTCACTTTGAGCATCGCTGCATCTCAGCAATCTCGGGGTGAAATTTGCAATCAATTACGAGCTGTCGGTGACAGCGGAATTAAAATGATAATGACAGCGCGAAGTGAAGTACTTAGAGAGTTTAGTTGTTTGCACCAATGTAGAGCTTTCGAATCGTACATATATTCAAAAGATATTCACTTGAGGAAGGGAAAAGATTTGTATATATTATTATATTTATTATATTTATACATACAGTCGCTCAAAGCGTGAGTCGTAAAGAGAGTGTGTTTCTTTTTAAATAATCACAATGTTTTCCATGAACATTTTTTGTCATTAATTTTTATTGGAATATAGTTAACAATGCAACAGTAACCATCAAAAATCAAAGTTTTAAACTTTCTACAAAAATCGTGTAAAATGTTGTTTTTTTAAATTTGTTGAATTTTTGATAATTTTGCATAAACTTTGAAATACTAACTACAACTACTCTAGTTATTACTACGACTGCAACTACTGCTACTACTACTACAACTACTAATTACTAAAACTACTACTACAACTACAACTTCTACTACTGATACTAATTGCTACTACTGTTTTTTACTAATGCTACTACTATTTATTACTTCTTTTATTTACTAACTTCTACTACTGTTTTTACTAATGCTACTACTAATTACTACCACTATTTTCTACAAATATCTACAATTATTTTTAATAATGCAAACACTAGTTATACCTCGGTTTTGATTAATTTCTACTACTATTTTTAATAATGCTACTACTTATTACCACTACTATTTTTACTACTATTACTCCCTGTCTCTTTGTAGAATTGGCACAGAAGTTTTACTTTTGGCTCGGGCATGTAAATAGGTCACACGAGTGATGTTTTTTTTTTTAAGTTTACTTCAATTAAAAACGACGAAAGATAAACACAAATTTCGAAAGATGTCGCTTGACTGCCTTAAATTGTCTTTTCCAACATAGTGTGGAAAAAGTCGCACAACAGTCACGCGATCTAAAATCTCGATTGCTATCAACCGGTTGGGAGAGATTCTTCGTATTAGTTTTGTAAGGATATTAAATTCAGACAGCGCGACATATATTTGAAGTTGACAAAGCGGGATGGTGTGTATCGATTCTCTTCTCTCGGGTATTTTCCAAGAATTGACATATCGTGAATATCTGGTCGATGGTAGGTTTAAAGCCGAACTGATAAGATCCAATATGACCTCGGTCTTTCGCACAGATATCAGATTCTATATTCCCTGATCCCATGTTAGGTGGCGCACATTGCAGGAACGCCCTTATTACCGATTGCGAAGACTACACATATTTTGCAAATAAGCTAAATAGTGCATGTCTTGTTTCAACCATCCACCTCACACCCTGAGGAGAAATATTCCTTCCACAATTTAAGTGTACTCTGGTTGCTGGCTATAAGGTCGCTGTTTTTATTTTTACAGGCAATTATCCCGTGGTTGAATCCTTTTGTAACCCGTCGCACCGCTTGGTAGAATTTCAGGCGCTTTTCAGAAATATTTTATCAGCGGTTTCATTGGACATTTTTTCAGAGATAAGGAGAGCAAGTCGACTGGTGAAGTGGTTGGCTGTGTCAATAAACGAACGATTTTTGCTGCAAGAGTGATAGGAAACAAGATTGTGCCTTCCACGCGGAGTGCAACTGATAGTGACGTAATAAGAGCTAAGATAAGGAGGGAGCAAAGAACATATTCTAAAAAAAGAAGAGGAAGAAGTGCAGACGAAGCGCGCACTCAGCAGGACGACTGAAAAGTTTGCTTAGCATTGTTTGTGTAAAATGATTTTATTCCGTTAGCGAACGGATGGGTGCTGTCTAGTCGACAAAGAGAGGACTAGCGGTCCGCGGAAGGCGCAATCTTGTATTCTATTATTCTTGTTTTTGCTGAACAGAGATGTGTGCGAATCGTGGCCGTGACAAGATGATAGTTAATGTTAGTTCCTCGAATGGTTCATACTTTTCTTCCTACTCTGGCATTAAAGTCACCATGTACTATTTTATATCATGGCGGGGAAGAAAGTGCGCATCATCACCAGGGAGGAAAAATATTTAATATTATTATTTCACTTTATTTTACAGAAATTGAATGGGCTACAGATAGGCGTACCCGAAAAGTTGTTAAAAATTCGGATTAAATTTTGTATAAAATTTGAAACTTTAATATAGATATTTTTGGTAGTACAATAAGTTCCATTTTCCTAAAGGGTTAACAATTTTTTTTTAAATACTAAAAAATAAAAATAAAAAAAAGTTACTGCATACTAACAATTTCTTTTGAAAAGAAGTAACTAATTTAAACGACAAAGTTGTGGAGGATTTTTTTTACTTTAACTTTTATTTTAACAACTATTTGTGCGACATGCCGGTCACAAATATGGCGCTATAAAAGAAGCGGCGTAAAACTCGGTTCCACACTACTGCGCCGTGACAAAATTCAATGAATTTAAAAGTTTGAGTATTTCTTGACAATTCAAATCATTGCACGGCTTTGTTAAAATAAGTTCAATGAAAACCTTTTATTGTCAATATATCTCGAATACAGGCATAAGACTAAATTAAAATATTTCGACATTTTTTACCAAAAGGACCAAATAGTCACCATCATTTACATTAACTCTTAAACGGATTTTTTTGAGTTCCACCAGAAAAAAATATACATTTTTCATCCGCCTCAAGTGAATTGAGTTTCACAGTTTTGTGCATAAAGTAAGTAATTAGAGGAAAAATTAAATTTAAACAGTTAGGTCTCTATTGCTTAAATCAAATACCAACAAAACATTAAGTTAACATGAACTTAATTGCAATGCGATTTTTCTGTGAGATAGAAGGTAATGTAGATCGACGTGTAACGAGGAGACACTTGAAGGGCAGTTGCAATCCTCTGAAGCTTTGCAGGTGTAATGGAATTTATTTGTGAATTTTTGTGAACAATTTACTACTTGCAGATTTATACGATATTGTAGACGAAGCAAAGCGTTTAAATCATTTTTGTACTTTCTAAGCAATGCATTACCAAATTCAAGTCCGAAATTTGGTATTCCGCCAAGCGTTAAGCTTAGCACTTCTTTGGTTTTTTTTTCGCGGATGTTGGCTATTCAAAATTGTGTTGATTGGTCTCGCGCAATTTAGCTCCGATTGCAGTTGCTTCCAAAACTTTGTATCATTCCCTCTATTCTTTCTCACAAATCACTCCGGCTCTTATTTAACGTCCCCAGAGTAAAAGTAAAATAACTTGGTTGCTATTGTTATTTTATAAATAAATCAATAACATGCATATTGTTTCTGTTTGCCCGTCTCTCAAATTTAAGCGAAAAATTCAATAAAATGGCAAGGCGAATTCATATAAGATGGCGTTGAGCAAGCAGCTGAGTAAATTCACTTGCGGGACTTAATGTCAAACCTATGTGTTTGTTGTAATTCTCACCGATTCTCACTGTCACTTTGCGTATAATTTGTTAGTATGAATTTTGCTTGTTGTATGTATCCTCAATATCATCTGTCATGAATTCACCTTGAAAAAATGGCTGGCCTTATTTCGCCCGAAGCTGGTGTTACCGATAAGCGAAAAGTATTTTTGGAAGCGAAAAATTTTGGGGCGAAATTTATATCTAGAGAAAAGTTAATATTTCGGTCCGAAATGAAACTCAGGGTAAGGCTGAATTAGTGTGTAATGAAGTGAGATTATAAAAACAACGCTATGGTCGAAAAACGAAAGAAAATCGTTTTATTGGAAATTTAAATTAAAAAACGACGCCTAGTGATTTGATGAATAAGGTAAAACTAAAAAATAGTTATAACTTCTGAACAAAAAATTAATATAGAAAACTGAGTCTTATTGCTGATCAAAGGAATAAAACTAAAAAACTAATATTGCTGCTATAAAATAAATAAAAATTGCAAATCATAGATTAATTTAAGACACTAGCATTGCTTATAGTAGTCATGGTCCAATGCAAAAAATTCTTTCATACCATCAAATTTCTAAAACTGTACTTATATTAAAGGATTATAATGCAAAGTAAATGTTTACCAATTCTTTCCGCAACAAAACTATTTAATACTTTAATTTACTTGCTTGCTATAGTTGAGTAATTTTTCGACTTACTTAAAGAAGTGCAGCAAGCAAGCATAGTGTGACCAAAAAAAAAAAACAAAAATATTTCCTGTGGCACGTCAAATGCCATAAAAAGAGCAATAAAGCAAAAGTGTCGTTTTCACAGCTTTGCTGATATGCAGCAAATGACTCACTTGGGATTTGTCACAAATTTACACCCGACTCGGCATCGCTATATTCTGAACACCAATTCGAACTGCGTCTGAGTACGACTGGCTTAAAAGAGCTTAAATCTTGTGCAACAAGAAATGTTGTAGAAAGAAGTATACAAAATTGCTCGCAGAGATACTTTAACAAGAAATGCTATGGGTTTTGTGGTGGAGGGTTAAACAAAAAAAAAAAAATAAAATAAAAATAAAAAACAATGCGACAAATTGTTAACTATTTTCAACACTTTGTTGGTTGGAATGTTGTAAGGGAAATGTTTGACACTTAGGAATACAGACATACTACATATGCGGATTCATGTAGGCATGCGTAGATATATTTTGCGAAGATATGTTGTAGTTTTTTGTTGTTTTGCCACTGGGCACATGAACTTTAGGGACATCATGAAATTTGCTGACATTTGCACTCTTGGTCGAGTCTTTAAATGCTAAGGCAAGCAATTTATAGAAAAAAGTATTGAGAACTACGAAAACACAAGCGAATGTCTGACATATTATTGTAGTTGATTTATATTTACCGTAGCCCATACTTTGACTACATACTCGTACTAGAGTTTCCAACTGACGTGCATTGGCCCCTGGTCATTGTCGTGTGGAGGGAGTCAAATCATAAGTTCGCTTTTGCACCGGGATTTGATTCAAATTAAATTTGCGACAACTAAACAAAAAATATGATACGAAACTTTGTAAATTTTTGTTGAGATAGGGGGACTAATTGACAACAACACAAAATTGGTTCAACGATAAGCAGTTGGCTAGTATAGAACGACTACTACTATGATTGAAACACGCCAGCAATTTTCGTAGTGATTTTTTATTGACTTTTATTTATGAAACATCCTTTAAATGATCACTTAATGTTCTTTCGTTCTGCAGCTTTGTAACCGTCGTTACCAAATTTTTATCTACCTACGCTCAGAGAAAAAAGTACACGGGTGTAAAATCGCAGGATTTGAAAATGCACGCTACATGCATCTTACACGCGAATTGCAGTGTCCTTGAAATAGTCCAATTTTCGAAAGTAGCCCGATTGTTTCTTCACAAAGTTAGGCGAGAAGTGAAGGCGTCTGATGGGAATGTGGTAAGTGTTGCTAAGCGTAAAAAAAGGAGTATTGTTTCGAGAGACCCACCCAGTTTCAAATCCAGTTCCTGGATAAAAATAATGTAATACAATTAAGTTTGAGAATGTAAATAATTTTTATTCATTTAAATATAAACAAAACGAATTTATTATTCGAATAACCTATCACGTCCATTTTCAAACATTTAGGTATTTACGCATTTATTTATTTTTAATTTAAACGAAATTGCTACATGATCTAGTAATACATACTTATATCGAATAGTTTTGGTGTTTTGAAAATTACCGTTATAAAAGTTTAAATGTAAATTATTTACTAAATTTAGTAAAGGCTGATGTAACAATGATTTGCTTTAAAGCGGCGTTTTCTACTCACTGTTTCCTCGAATTATCCGACACACGCACGGAGAGGCACCTATGGCTTAATCGATTTCTTTTTTATTTCTGAACATTTTGGTCTATTTTTACAGGCAAACTTTCATAACTAGAACATCTGTAACTCAAATTTTCTGTAACTCGAATAAAATTAAACAGCAATAGCGTTTAGAGAGCAATATACACTAACTTTTAGTTCTTTAACTCTAACTTCTTTAATTTCAAGCTATAAATAAAACTCAACGAATTGCAATTTAAATTAATTTTTTAATAAAAGCTGTAACCGTTACGGTCTCTGAAAAAAAAACCAATTGGGAAAATCAGGAAATGCCTAGAGTTGAAAACATTTACGGTTTGTTTTTTTAAATAATATTTTTATATACTACAATGAAAATTAAAAATACAAATGGCGTGATTTTTCGCAAATTTTTGCTGCAGCTCTTTTTTTTCAGGCTATGGCTTTCGAGATTTTCATGCCCGATTTTTTAACAAATATATGAATACATTTAAACATTGGCTGATTTGGTATAATGTTATTAATATCAAGATTGCCTAATAATTTACGGATTAGATAAACAGAAACACTGTTGTTCTAAATACACAGAAGCTTTGCGTCGGGTTGGGATTTCAGTGCCAAATTAAAAATCACCAAACACAAAATACGCAAAAACAGAATCGCTGCACAAAATCCCCGTGTTTTTTGTGAGATGCTTTGAGATTAAATGCGTTATTTAATGTATTCACCATTTTATTTTTTAACCGTATTCAAATAAATTTCCCGGAAAATAATAATATTCGGGCTTGTCGTAGAATCCGACTCGGAATTGGTTTTTGTTGGTGATGCAAACCGATATCAGTTTCATTTAGTGTTGAGAACTTCTATCGGAATTATGTTTTTTCGAACATGAGCAAAACCGATATTCGAATCAGCTGTTTTATTTTCAACTTTTTGCCAATAAAAAGGGAAAATAAAACAAATGTCTTGTAAATAGACTATAGTTTACGAGGGAAATCGCTACTTTTTATCGCATGACGGAATACAAAAGAGAGCCAAAGCCAAAGAATCCGAAATGGCGTATCATATGCCATTTAAACTTATTTTTCGTTTATTTAATAGTATCTGTTGGGCACACAATATACATACATATGTGTAATATTATGTAATTGGTTACCTGTGCCCATAAAAATAATAGCAAAATTTATTGAAAAGTTTTAACAATTATTTAATTTGAATTATTTGTTATAGAAATACAGTTTATCCTTAAAAAAAATAACGTGAGGAAATTTAAAAAGTTCATCAAATTTTCTAAATTTTTATACAACATTTTTAGAAAATTTTGTTTTGTAGCTCAATTTAGGTTGATTTTTTTATGCTCTCTCCTTTAAATGAATCATGCACCTAATGAAACAAGAATTGCGTTTTGTACAAAATAAGTATGACTATACTTTATGAAAAACACAAGCTGTAGCATATAAATAAAGTTCAAATTATCAAAACTTGTAGTGTTTGAATGATCGTTTTACTTCCGATAACAACACCGATAAACTCGTATTCTACCACATTTAAAACCCATACAAAAAAATTCGAACATAAAACGCGATAAGGTCGGATTGCGCCCTTATCAAAAGAGACAAGTTGAAGGACTCGAAGAACGAATTCCACAGCACAGCTGAATAATGGCGTTTAAAATCCCACTTTCAATATTTTATTTTAATTGTTGAACATTCCTGCAAAAGTAATACAAAGTAAGTTGTTTACGCCCAAGAAGGTGAGTGTATGTACATATGTACGTTAAATGCAAAATTGCAGATTTTAGTAAAAATTAGAGGATATCCTTATTAATTTCCGTTATATGATTTTTAACATGCAAACGAGGAGATTTCTTCTTTCAATTGCATATTTTTGAACAAAAATTAATTAATCAATAAAAAGTTATCTCCTTATTTTCAGCCGTTTTTTCTGTTCAATAAATTTGAGAAAACATCGATCTCTTTAATTATAGGTGAGCTTTTTAGCTCTGCGTGACATGGCCTGTACGAGTAGTAGCATAATCCCAATAGTATATTTTGGGAATATGCGAATTCTTTTATAGCAAAAACTGAGGTTTATGTCATTATATTGGGAGTGGCATAGCCCCAAATCTAAAAAATGCTGTTGTCGTACTTTAGGCTATTTCACGGCATCGAGAGGTTATTCCAACATTTAACCGCAAACGTGCTTTTCGGTTCTTCATACTTTCGATTATTATGTATGCGGGGTTTTTGAACAGAATACCATAAAACACCACCTTAATACTTTTGATTCTGCTTATATATGGATGAAAAACACTTGATCATAAAAATAAAAAATAAGAAGCTGATGTTCGTGTTAGCATTTGGAGTCCCGTGAATTCGAGGCACTGATCGCGACATTTTCGTATCTCAATGGTAGTGTAGAAACTGCAGAAACGCCAAAAAGTAATTTGAGAATGTTCCAAAATTAATTTCTTAGGTAGTGGTAACATTGTCATGCGCTATAAAAATATATTATTTACCAAATTTTTGTGGCATCTCGTCTTTGGCCAACAGCTAACCGAATTTAAATTTCACTTACTTCTCTTGCCCTAAATGACAATTAAGGGTATTTGAGAACATGCATTTCTTTCAAAGAATCTGTTCACGGTTTTAATAATAAATTCAAATAATTGTTCCTTTCACTCATCCTCCATATGTGTATTTTTAATTTGCATATAAATTCGTTGGTTCGCTGCTCGGTTGACATGATGCGAAATAAAATTTCTATTAGCCATGCAACTATTTGGTTTGTTTCGGTTGTGTCGTTGTAGCACAATTTTTGGGTTAAGAATTTATTATATGTTGCAAAAAATATAAAAAGAAACTTATATTTGTAAAAACCAGCAAAAATCCAACTGCAGTGTGAAACAAGCAATGCGGAGCAGAACAAAAGAGCACTATCTAAGTACTAGCACAGGCAAACAATTGGAGCAAATTGTGAGCAGTTGCACGGTATATAAATTCACACAATACACACATACATACATATGCTATGCATAATCCGCAGTGCTGTGTGTGGAGTTTAGGGCCTATAAGGAATTACGAAGTCAAAATTTGCTAAGAAATATTAGATATGGTTTTAATCAACGATATAAGAGTTATTCCCCTTTTGCGCGTAAATATTTTCATGATCTAAGAAGTTAGCAGTATAAAATAAAAATCGCATAAAGGCTCCAATGTAAAGTTTTTTATAATCATAAGGTAATTATTTTAAAATCTTTGTAATTTTTTATAAAAAAATGGGAAGTTTCACGCTGTTAGGAATTGCCAATTTCTAAAAATCACTTCGTTAGGAATGGCATTGAACAATTTGGAAAACTTTCTATTCTTGTAAGATTCTTACACTAACACATATCATCTCCTGAGTTTGCATCACAGAGAGCGCATTAGGTGCCAAATCAGGAAAAGCTCGATTTCGCTCAAAATGAAAATCGTAAGAGGTTCTTATCTCGAATTGATCCCCCATGGAAAAATGGGAAAGAAGCTAGGGACTTTCACGATTGCAAAGTCTAAAATGATTTCCGGGAAAATTTAATATTTTTAAAAATTTGCTTTATAAACATATCGTTCCTCTCGGTGGAGCCGTTTAGATGGCTTCGAATCAAGTGCTCAAAATGAAAACATATCCTAAAGGCTGGCTTACGTAAGGGCTAAAGATTTATTCCTTTCTACGCGAGTTACAGGAACATTTTCATCTATTTAAGTGGGAATGTTTTATGCTATTACAACAACAACAACAACACACACACACTCAAATAAATATACGGCGTTTGATAGAGTCTCAACACTGTACAATTCCGCCCACAGAGAGCCGAGAAATTTGTTTGTAAAATATATTTCCATAAATGAATTTACTGCAGGTTAATTCAAAATCCGTCAGAGGGTTAAAATGTTCAAAATAATTAGCACAAAATTCGACATATTTGGGATTTGTGAAGGTAAAAAGTTGCAGCCGGTTATAAAGGAGCACAAATTTTCTCTGCGTTGTACGTGAAATGCAAATTAATCGAGTCGATTAACCCCGCTATGCCCATTACCTGACAAAACTTAACAAACTGACAATTGTCCGGTGTATAGCGCCTTAAACGCATAGCGTCAAAAACGGGTTCCAGCCCTCTAATGATGTCAACAGTCTTTGTAGTTATTATGTCCTACTGATCACGTTACATCTACATTATATTCTGCGACAATGTTTTAGGCGCAGTAAACCTGACAACTGTCAGGTTAATAAGTTTTGTCAGGTAATCAGCTGAGGGTCATAAGTTTCAAATTGAGTAATCGAATTTGCTGTTCACATATATGGAGCTCACTAAATTAGCGTTTAATGGTAGTTATTGTTTCGATCTTGTCCATAATTTTTATTTTAAAAAAATCAAACTAAACAATAGCTGATTTCCGTTTACCTATCGACCGCAAGCTATTGCGCCTTAAACTATGCCATATAAGCTTACTTTTATTAATTCCAATTACAACCGCTGCTATTGCAGTTATTACAACAGTTGAGTAAATGGTAATGACGTCACAATGTTTGTTTCCTGCGTCATTGCTTTAGTAGTTAAAAGAAAACTAAAAGGGTTGCATGAATTTTACTCCACTTATGTTCGATTAATCAGTAATCGAATAATAAAGAAATACAATTTTTTTGAGTAAATCGAGTTCAATTGATACCTTAACTATGTACTCTGTTCCCGTTCCACGTGAAATGAGCTAGCCATAAAAAATTCTTTGCCATGAATAATAATGTTCAGTGAGCGACTTCTGGTATTCTCAATATTTGTTAAATGATTTTAGCGATGTAACGGTATTTTTGAGTAACTTTCAGTAAACATCTTCTGAACAAGAATCGAAGAACCTCATCACAATGAGGGTTAATGGGGCTAATGTCATTAAATTGTCGCCTGTTCATACAGTCGAGCGAAACTGTATCGACCGAATAACGTATAACGGGTGGTTTATATAGAGCTTTTTAAATCATATATATGTATGTTGTTTTGACAATAGACGCTCTCTTTTACGCTGCAGAATTTTCACAGAGATACAGTAACATATCTCCATCTTACACTTGAACAGCCTTTGGATAGAGTGCAAAAATATTTCTAAGATCACTATGCTGTTTGGCAAAGCGTTTATTGAAAATAAGTTTTGGCCGAAATCCTGCACCTACCGCCTATTGCACCCAAGTTTGAGCAAAAAGTCTGTGACTCGACTACATTCACACTTTCCGAGGTCGCACTAACGAGAATGTGGCTACCGTTGCCAAGAGTGCACAACTTAGTTCTGGAGCCATCGATCACAACAACTTAACATTTCACTCCCCAGCCTGGTAAAAATTTTGTACAATATCTTCGCTTACAAGGTCTAATAAACTCAGCAATTTTGCTCAGAAAATCGTTTTTTTCTGACGAAGCGAATTTCCATCTCGACGGTTATACTAAAAAGCAAAAGTGCCGCATCTGAAGTTTGGAAAATCAGCATGAGGTTTTCGCGAAGCTAGTTAATTCTCCCTGGTATCAAATCGATGAATCGGAAATTGAAGAAATGGACTTGGAGGATGCTTGGTTTCAGTATGCCACAATCGATGCCATATCACAATCGATCTATTGCCAACCGCGGATTTGCAATTTAATGTCGTTAGGTTTTTTGTGGGGTACTGAAATCGAACAATCCGTTAACGATTGATGCCCTTAAGGCGAATATCGGGCAAGCCACAAATCGTCACAAAGGTCTGGAAAACTGAGCTAAGAGGTTGCGCTGCGAAAAAAAAATGAATTTTTTAAGTATGAAGTGAAACTTGAAAATTATCCTATATATTCGCTATCTTATTTGGTCAGTTTTGTAAATTTAAGTTTTAAAATTTAATATTCAAAACTAAAAAATAGTCATAGATCTAAAAAAAGAAAACTCATGAAATAGTTATTAGGTACAATTTGCTTCGGGACCTGAAGAAACTGTTATTTTGGTATATATTTAAATTTATTTGATGATTCAAGGAGCATGAAAATATTTCTTGGTTACATTTTTAAAATACATAGGCATTATGGGTTACATCGATGGAATAACAATCCTTGAGCGCGTAAAACCCGGTTCATGATTTTACATTGTGGCAATGTAAAATAATTATTAATTTCATTGTCTCTGCTATTTCAGTTGAAATAATTTTATAAAGACTTCTCGCTTGTGGAAATTAGTTTCCGATTGAGCATATTTGTATCGTGCAACAGCTACAATGAAATACCAACGTACAACTCCGGTAGTTAACATTAGTATTCAAATCCGACTTCATGGAAATTGGTGCAGAACCAGAGGTCACCACTTGTATAAACTTCAAATAAAGCAAACAAGGGAATGTATACATTTTGTTGTATTGTAAATATATGATTGTGTATATGAATGTCATATGTGAGTGGGGAAAAGCAAACAATGCCATTTTAAATATTTACATGCAAGTAAGCCCTGTAGGAAATTCCATCAGCAAGTATATCAAAAGCCGGTGTGCCTTTCGAAGAATTAGCAATTTGAGCTATTTTTTTTAATCTTTTTCATTTAGAAGTGATTTGTTTTATAGTGAAAATTTACAATCGACAAAATGGACAAAGGTGCATAGCCTCGAACCAGCATGGAATTTGTTAATGTCGTTAAAAAAGGGACAGATTGATGGGCGTTTTCGGTTTTATTTACTTCCTCTCAATGTTGGCCGATTTTAAATCGGGTCATTCCGGTGTCGTAGAACCTAATGTCGTGGGAACTAACTATCGCTATTGTCGATTGTCGATTTCAGTAACTGTCAACCACTCGGTGGAGTCGACTAAAAATTTCAATCATAGATGAAGATAGACGTCGACTCGTCAAAATGTCGTTTTTTTCAATTGAAGAAGAAGAATATAAATAAAGACAAGCTTGCGAAAATGGCTAAACGATATTTTTACTTGAAAAAATTAGTAAAATTATATAAAAAAAATACTCCTCTTTAATTTTCAGACTCTTTTGGTCTTCGTAGTATAAATTCATTTGTTAATCAATTTGATCCTGTAGTAGTTCTTTTTGACTAATTACTGAATGTTTCCTTGGCGCTTTCCTCTTCGGATAATAGTTGGAGCAATATGTGATGTACCTAAAACCACGCCAACTAGTTACATCATCTCGAGAAAGCACCTTATACATATTAGCTACACGGCGAAAAGCGACGAACCACGCTCTGGAAGATCAATTGTCGAAAATAGTTCAAATAATGGAAATCGACGAGCCATTTGAACCCATTTCAATAAGGCTGGATACCGGCCAGCTTTCGCTAAAGAAGAGGAATTGTGTTCCATCAGGACAACGCCAGGCTACACACATCGATAGTGATTCGCCAAAAGTTCCGGGAGCTTAGTTGGGAGCTTCTTATGCATCGACCATACAGTCCGTATCTGGCACCAGGTGATACTACCTCTTTCTGTACTATTTTCGCTGGTGACAAGTTCGCCTGAAGAGAAGCTTGTGAAAATCGTCTGCCCCAATCTTTTTCCAATAGGGACGAAGGTTTCTACGAGCGCGACATTATTAAATTGCCTTCAAAAAGTTGCCGACCAAAACGGAGCAAATTTGACCTAAATTGGGTCATTCAAAATATGCTAAATATGTAAAACCTTCAATAATTTATTTATTTTTATTTTTACTAGACCTATTTTTTTACGTCAGCTTTTAAGCCATTTACTTATGCCAGCCAGCACCGTCCCGTGTAGGTGGTCCAATGCTATTCAAAGTAAAATTTCAATTTTGTTTGATGTCAATTTTAGTCACAGCTTTGCTTAATCCTCTTACGAAGATTTAATTATCCACCATATATACCAAAATGGCTTTAAATTGATAGAAATTTGTAATTTATATGCTCTTCTCCATCTTAGCGATCACGATCCCTGTATTTCTGACATTTAAACGGTATTTCGACTATATATGTTGAGCTCGACCATGGTGGTACGAAGTAGTCAATGTCGACCCAAAAATATCTCGACAAATTGTCCTCTTTATTTTCGGCATTCAAACGATAACTCGACTACTGGGAAGCGTCCGTGTCGATGATATATTTAGTATCTAGAGCTCGATTGCGGTGATACGAAGTAGTCGATATTGACTCGATTTCCGTCGACATCGACAACGGTGATAGGGATGATGATTATTCCCGATATGCATAATTTGTGAAATATTCCGCAGCTGGTGACCCATCGTACTGCACTGTAGCAAAAATTAATTTCACAAGTTCACTAGTTGGTGTTATGCCTGCAGGGTTTGTATGCTTATTTTGAGTGTTGCTGTGTATGGGCTGTATTTGCTATCGCGCGAGTATTGTGTGACACCAATGCAGTGGTATTTAAATTACAAATGAAATGCCAGCGTAGTAAATGCCAACAGATGCAGCAAAAGTGTGTGTGTGTGCTCTTGCGGTAAATACGCTAGCAATACACCATGGTAGTTTCAGGGCATACTCGAAATAAATACAAACATTTATACATATAAAAATTCGCATAAACTATGGCGGAACAGTTGAAAGCAGGCGCTACAGTATGTTGCTTAGCTTACATTCTAAAATAGTATAGACATTCTTTTAACCTAACCCATAGCCAAGTTCCAACAGATTCGCATACGAGTACATATATGACATCAAAGTTGCAGTCGCCCAGAATCTTTTCGCGCCAATGTGCTATGTAGGCGAGCGTGTGGACTCTTTAGAATCAATCCTATTAGTTCTAAACTAGTTTATTTCGATTTTGCTTAATGAACTAGTTTGAAATTCGAAATTTATAATTGCAACTTTGCTCACATCACTTTGTTGTGATACATCGAAACTAAGTGGGTAGAAGTCACTTGATATTATCGTACTTTCGATTTTTGAAATTTTGATCAACCGTTTTGTCTACCTTGGCTGTAAGCGCCTAAAATGAAAACTTAAATAAAACTAGTGAAAAGGAGGCTAAGTTGGGGTGAAAACGTCATTTTAATACATGGTGCATGTTTTTGTTTCAAATAAGCAGTATATAAGTATTATGCCCGTTTCTTAGTACCCGACTTGCAAAATTACGCTCCAACTCGGATACAATTTCCTTGAGTTGCAAAAGCAACCCTCTTAGCATCTTTCATGAAACATGCGATTTGTTTAGTGCTATTTGAGAACGGAAAATAGTTGTGCCGGCAATTTTTAGGTTTATGTAGTTATATGTTTGAAAATAATATGCAAATAAAACGAACTAGGCCTTAAACTGGATTTTCTTATGTATAGTCTTCGAGCCCATTCACAATAGCGTAGTTTTTTCACGTCTAAACACTACACTTCATATCGGATATCATTCTACCGAGTGGACTCAATTTGCTTATTTTTCCAGGTTAGCGCTGTTATTTTACATGCAATTCGCCATCATACCGAGTGTTCTTCTGTTAGTCGGTTACAAAGAAACGGGCCTATTGTATACACCAAAAAAAAAAGAAAACATCAATGAATGTAATACCTCTTTGCATTTTGAAACATTAAACGACTTTGATTTATTCACATAAAAACAATATTAAATTAGTATACTTTTAGCGTATTACACCCACTTTCCAAAATTCTCAATTAACTTATATCTCTCTCTAATTAGATTTATTTAGTTTTTAAATTTTAGCAAAGTTACTAATTTACTAAAGTATCGAAAGTTTCGATTTTTATATTCCCTCCTCCAATCCAACCCAAACCTATTTGCCGAATTTGCGCAAATTATCTTTTGTAATCACTGAAATGTTGGTGTTTTCGAGCTTTCGGAAAATACCGTTCCGCGGGCGTGGTTATTTTCCGCACTATGAGTATTCAGTTTCCTGAGATATCTCAATATTTGCACGAGCCCATCGGGCGTGCATACTTACGGCAGTTAGGCCCATTGTGATGCCATTCGAGTGAGCTCCCTGTTGCATTCGCTTAGAGTGTCGCTGAGCACTGATACCCAAAATAAATTAATGCAACTTTCCGCGATAACTCATTTCGAGTTTTTCTACATTCGATCGCTAGCTTCGAGGTAGCCGCACTGCAGTGATTTTATATTTGCATGGATATCAGAGTTAATAGTTTTAGAACGTAAATCTTCAGAGGCTTTGATTAGTTAAACGACGGCATCCCTTATAGTTGGAAAATGCTGTACTAGTTGAGAAGCTACTGGCCGAGATTTCTTGAGATTTCTCTGGCGTAAATTGCGCTACCAGGTTTGACCCATCCATAAAAATAGGGATATATCTTGGATATAATTCCGAGCGGGCTATCTATTCGCTTCTGTCTGGAATCATTGTTGGAGAATCGGTTTCAAAGTGGATCTCTGGGTTGGTGTAGTCCAGTTGCTGCTAAAATCCTAGAATGGTGTTTAGAATTCTTGAATTAGCAAACCCTAGATATCTTCATATGGTGTGTAGTTACATTCAGTTTTATTGCGTTGCAAAGATCGATAGGAAGAAGATAAAGTAGACATTCTATGGCTTTATTGCTGACAGGGGTCTTGTGATTAACATGGATACAGCCGTTCGAATTTTGCTCTTATAGGTTGGATTTTCTAAAACTGGCCACAACGGCTGTACACATTCAGTGCATTACATATGTACAGTTTCCATCTCATCTCTTCACGGCAGACGCAATTTCTCTGGACCGTATGGTTCCGATTTCCAAAAATTATCCCGAGGTATTTAGCTTCTTTGAAGAGTAAAAGACGGACGCTAGCAAGGTCAGTATCTTGTATTTCCTCGTAAGCAGTACCATTTCGGGCTGGGTAAGGTCTGGGCATTTACGGCATGCTTATCCTTCGCTATGAGTTTGGCTTGGAGGCAAACTTGACAAGGTGTGACGGAAAGTCGTTTCAATATATATCAACTTTTTACCCTCTCGGAAAAATAGAAGACAAAAAAGAAATAATTTAGAACTGCTTGACAAAGTTAAAGTATGATATTTTGAATTTTTGTGGCGAAGTAGTAAGCTTTCCGATGTATAGTTATTGTGAAATTATTCACAAAAGCCCACATAATTTGTTTGCTCAGCTTTGCGCTTTTAGTGATAAGATAATCCCATCTCTCTCTAAAAGGTTTTGGAAAATATGAAATTCTTGGGGAATATTTTAATATTTACTTAACAAAACCACGTAACTTAGAAAGTTGCCAGATTTTGTCTTTGTAGGTTGCCAACAACTATGAAAATTGGAAATAAATAATTTTTCAGACTTAGTTGGCTTAATTAAATCCTTAAGCCCCGATTATGGTGTGCAATAGGCTCGTCTAGCATAATAGTTCGGCGCAATACTATCAAATAATGGAGCATCGAAAAGGTTCGTAGTACTACTTTATAAAATTTCCCAATTCCATTTAGTTAATCAGACAAATATTAAATATGCAATCTTATTTTTTAAAGATTGATTAGATTAGTTTACATCTGATGTTGGTTAAATGCTGATATCTTGAAATGACAATTTCGTTTTCACCAAGTGATGGTTAGCTAACCTTCGATTTGGTTCACCATTGTAAACAATTAAGGAAACAGTTCACAGAAGTTGCATTGTGAATAGGCAGAAGCAGCCTACACAGCTGATTTTTGTTATGTTGTCGTCAAAACGAGTACCTACATATTTATAAGGTGGTGTTAGCTAAGCAGCTGATTGGATTCGTTTAGAGAATTGAATGTTAAAACTATGTTTTAATTTTGTAATTCTTATTATAAAAGCGCTGTATAATTTTTTTGTGTACATACATTTTTGTTTTTGTACGCTTAACAGCAACTGATATGAATGCGGTATTCGGCTGTGGTGTCTGCCTGCTGTTTTATTAAAAAAAAATATTGTGTTTAACACAAATAAAAGAAAAAGTCGCTTTTCAAATTTTACCAGCGGTTGGTAGCTAACAAGCTACGATTTTTTCCTTTTTTCAAAGAAATATTGTTGCTCCATATGCCCGCGGCTTTTTTAAGAAACCCCTCGAAGTGAAATTGGAGGGAATAAAAAGCCCTATGTGTTCCAAAATTATAAAAATGTACGCGTAAATGGAAATAAATTAATTTTTGATTTATTTCGACAGCTGCAAGATGTTCGTTTTTCTTCGGTTAGCATCTAATTGGCGGGCAAGCGTCTGATAAACTTAATCGGTCATTAACCGAGTGATCTGTGCTAACCGTCAATTGATAAAAACCAGAGACATGACTATTGTAAGAGAAAAGAGTAGAAGTTAATCAATAATTATTAAAGTAAGGTACAGATTTTTCGTATAATCTATAACCATTATTTGAAAGTCTAATAGTTATCAGCGAGATAAACTTTTTTAAGTCTGAAAAGACTTTTATTTTGAGATTCATATTATAAAAGTCTGCTCATAATGATTATCTTGAAGTGTGGGACTTGTTAGGATTAGTTCATGATTAGTTCAGCACTGATTCGGAACTAAGTACTTCTATAAAATTTCGGTACAAGTTCGGGCTCAATTCTGGACTATTTCGGTAGTATTTTATGGTCCCGAAATAGTTCCGCCTTTCAAGACTTAAAATAAGTTACCATACTTGCAGTTATTATGCAAATACTTTTATAATATAATTCTCAAAATAAAAGTCTTTAAAATACGTAAAAATATTACATATCTCTCTGATAATTATTATGGACATTTTATAATATAAGTCTCAAAATAATAGAAATTTTTGATTTAAAAATAATAGTTACTGTTGACTCAAACCTATTCTGAAAGTGGAATTATAAAATATGTAAATTTCGAAATAATAAATATCGACAACATAAAAAATTTATCTGACTAATAATTATTATCAAAAGGCTTCTTACCGAAGTTAGGATGACTTTTGTAAAACTAAACCGAAAACAATTTTTATTCTGGATCTCTGCAAAAAACACTTTTTCGCCGAAATTCCGTTTAACTTCCGTTGAAGCATTAATCAGCCTGTAAGAAACCGGCACTTAGAGTTAAATCAATTGGGATTATTATAATTCCCTTAAAAGGGCCGGATTAAGAATATTAAGAATATGGGGGCCCTGTGGGCCCCTCTTTTATATTTATCTATAAACAAAATCAAACACATTTTCTCTGCCGACCATATAAAAGATATAATAGTTCAATTATAAAAAAGAACTCCTTTTTATGACTAAAAATACTATTTCGAAGCAATTCACATTCAAATTGTCTACATGAATAATGAGATGATAATCATAGAACCTGACTATATGGAGTTTTCAGCTTTCTCTAGACAAGGGTAGGCTCTATTAATATTTATTATACAACTTTGCCGTTAAATTTTGTAGATTGAACAACCCTTATGTTATGTCTTGACCGTGTCTGTGCGAAATGGACGATTATGGAGGGCCTGACATTTTATATTCGATAAATGAAAATTATGGAATTTCCTAGGGACTGCCCGTGCCTAAGGGAAACTGAAAACAATGTATATATATAGTCACTAACGCAGCTGCTTGAACACAACTAATTTTTTATTATTGAAAAGTTTGTTAATGTAAGTAAGGTTATAATAGTTATGATTCGATTATTTTTTAATAATCAAACTTGAATTGTATTTTTATGTCAAGGTTAACTCAGTTACAATGCGGGTGAGTAAGGTTATTTTTTACGAATGACATTCAAAAAATAAAATTTAAGCTCTTGAAAAGCTAATTTTACACGTTTGATTTTGACAAATTAAAAATAAATAACATTTTATGAATTATTTTAGCAAAACGTGCAGATATATGTAGCGGATGTGTTATTAACTTGTGATATTGACACATTTATCTTTCTAGCTGATGTTAATTAATCGAACGGAACTATTCTATATGAACATCAGCAACAAACGGTTCCGAGACAATAATATCATTAATGAGATTCATTTTACAGCAATTAATACAGTGAGACAAGATAGAAAAATTTTCCTTTAAGTGTAACCCCGTTATTTCAACTGACTATTGTTTACTCTCGATTTCCTCGATATGAATCGATAGTTCAACTGCGTTGCTTACGCTGAGAAGTGGAGGGAAAATTGAACGAAACAATATCGCGTTACCTATTTGTAACACGATGTTAACCAAAAATTTCGTTATGTCAAGTTAAAATAAAATAATAAGATAAACTTTGTCGAGTAATATAATAAAACTTTATTCAAATCAACTGAGTAACAAAAAAGATAATAAAAATGGAATAAAAATGTCAAAGTAAAAAAAAATCGTTTGTACTGATGAAAAAAATTATTTTGTTCTTTCATTTTGTGGGGGCCCCCTTTTGTGCGGTCCCGTCGGCCCTGCCCTTAATCCGGCCCTGGTTGGAGATTCAGAAAGTGTTTTGTTAAAAAAAAACGAAGAAACTTTGTACATAAATTCTATACGTGTTCTTTAAAAATGCACTTAAAATTAAACAAAATAATTAGTTTCAATCATTTTATATCGGAGTTACATTTTTTTAAGCATTTCGCGTCAAAATTGATGGACATATTTTTATTGAAATTCTGTGCGCTTTCGACTCTGGAACTTTTGCAACTAGTTTATTTTGATCTCCTACCGAACTAATGCGATTTTTTACATTCCATACACAATCATGAACTAGAAAATGTATCCATATTGACTAGTTTGGCTTTTCAGAGGCAACATGTGTGCTATATTCATATGTACATACGTATGTATGTATGTGTGTTTTTCATTTTGACCCCATTTGGCTGCTACAGCTACACACAGCTACGAGTACTATTCTGATGCTTCGGGTGACCTCAAAAGCGGTTCAAATAGCTTTTACTGTTACTTCGTTTAGTTTTACTCATGCCACTGTTGCTTCAGTAGCACCAACCATTACGTAATTAATTAAATTGAGTTTAACCCGAATTCGCTCTTTTCTACAATATCTATATTGTCAGCGCTTTATGACAAAATTTATTGAATTTTCGTCTGCCTTTGCTTTTACTTGTTTGTTACACACATTTGTGAGAGGTGAATAGATGAAAGGTTGAATATTGTGTTCTGCAACTTTCCTTTCCTTTCATTTAAAAAAAAAAACATAAGATATGTGTGTGTAATAATTTTTTGTACTGAGTTAGTACCCTTCTGATATGAAATTTTTTGCTTAAAAAAATGTGGGACAAAGGGGAACATTTTGTGATTTTTGACACCATTATTCTTTACTCGAAGCTTTGAAAGTATTGACTGGCTACCTTTTAAGGTAAAATCAAAAATAAATATTCAATATTCAATTTTGATTCTCGCAAGTTAGTGCTTTGATGTACATTATTTGTGCAATAATATGAACCTAATAAAGCTGAGAATGAATTTCTACACTCACAGAAACAGGAACTTGTTTAATACTTCATAAAATTTCGACCTAAAAAAAACTATAAGTGAATGCACACTAAATTGAGTTAAATCATTAAAAAAAAAAATTAAAATATACTATGTAGAAAACCTGGATAGTTTTGCAGAAAGAAGCACCTCCTCAGACGAAATACATTTACAGCTGAAACAGACAAAAAATGTTCCCATTGGCATAGGAAAATCCATGACAACTGGTCAGACTGTAAAATTTCTCTTAAACAATTCAGCTGGAAATGTCTTCGTTATCAACAGCACGCGATATCGCCAATATGTAGTTTCAATGATGCGGTTTGCCAGTGAAACAAAATTTTTGGCAAACAACTTTTGTACGAGTATGTAAGATAATTTCAGTATTCAGTATATTTATGCTATAACCATCTGGTCTTTTTTTTTGGGAATACCAAATGGTGCCTGGTCCCTTCGCGGCCGACGTTATTCGCAGTGTAGACGCTGGCTCCAAGATAAACAAAGCCTTTACTTAAAAAACAAATTTGTAATTGCCAAAAGTGATTTTGGAGCTAAGAGGAGAATGCTCTGATTTGATGTGAAAATTGAAGGTACCTCGCTTTGCCATCGATCACCTTCAGACCCATTCGCTTTGCTGCTTTATCCAGCCATGGCAAATGGCAAAACCAGCGGTGCGCTTAGTGAGGCCTATGAGGTCGATATCATTGGCATACGTTAGAAGTTGTACGTATTAGTTTTGCGGGGCAACTAAACTCCGACATCGCGGCGTATAAGCAACTTTTTCTTGTGCTATCGAGTGCTGATTTAAAGTCGACAAAGAGCTAGTGTGCCATGGGCCATATTTGGTGTATCGTGAATATCTGGTCCAGGATAGATGTGTCCACACTAATAGGCCAAACAGTTCGTTGGCGGTTGACTTCAGTCATTTGTACACTACTTTTACACTCGATAGAACCTTTTATGAAATGTTAACCAGACTGATCTCGCGGTAATTTCTCAGCCCTTAAAACCTTCCGTAAGCCGCTGCACCTTTTTGTAAAACATCCGAAGTTCTTTGCATTCACATATTTCTACCACTCTCTCTTCTTTCTGCGAATAATACGTCTTCTCTCTTCCTCTTCCATTCTTAGCCACCGGTAGCGATACCGCACAGCTCGCGTTGGGCCAGCATTTCGTAAGTATAATTTTGTTGTGAAAATATCTCTGCATAGTAAAGGAGAATGAACTAAATAAACTCATCTTGCAAAAACGATATCGCAACAAACATTAGTTTCTGGTGGAAAACGGAAGAATGTACGCACGTAGCGTCCAATAATTTCTTGATTTCCGCCACTTGATCACAGATCGCGACTCAATTCTAAGCGTTTCGATTTTTCAATAGACTGTTTGTATTGGATTACCATATGTATCTCTCTTCAACAAAATGGTATAATTTAATATTTTTTTGTTTCGGGTAGCCAAGACAAGGTCCAGTAACACGTACTGACAAGATTTCAGAACAAAAGACCTGAGTACACCTTTCCGAAGAGTTTCGGTTCGCTGAACTAGAATCTGGCCTCAGAATTGCTCTATCAGGTACGAGTATCAGTCATTCGAGATATCCTAAGTGTGAAAATCGTGGCTTTTGCCTATATTTTAGGTTATGTATTGTAGCATAATGGTTTTAACTTCCATTGTAAAATTACTCCCAGCATCTTAAAGTAAAAGCCTTGTCCTTTCAAATGCGCTTCAGTGAGCTCAGACATAATTTTTTTTCTTTGAGATATCCAACATTGAAATTTGAACTCTGGGTTCGGCCAAGAGTCATAAGCGACAGTGGTAAGGGAATAAAGCCGTAAAACTTCAAACGTTTTATTAGGACTCACAAATTTCTTATCTAATAATGTGTTATTACCCAGATGAAAGAGCAAAACTTTCACTTTAAGTTGCTGATAATAATTTTAGAATAAAAGTTAAAACCGTTATGCTACATAACCTCAAATATAGGCTAAATCACGATTTTTGCAGTTTTAGTTTAGGATAACTCGTGACTGTTGAGATGGAGCAATTCTGAGGCCAGATTAGTGTTCAGCGCTCCGTAAACCTTCCGTAAGTTATACCCTGGTTTCTGGTTCTGAAATTTGTTCGAATTTTGTCGGCCTGTGTAATTTAATGACAATAATGCTTTGAAAGTTGGCGAGTTCATTTTAACTATTTAAATTAATTTTATATTTTCTTCAATAACACAACTTTAATGTAACTAGAATGTCTTGAATATTGGCATATTCATAAATCTTAGGAAATTAATGAAATCAAGGCTTTTTTACTAAACCAGAATTTTTAATATTTTCTAACAGATGAATATTATTTAAAAATAGAAATCATATTCATAAATACATACTTATACTACATTTTGCCATTTATGCTCCCCAACAGCGAAAGCAAAGAGTTTACAATTCTTCAACCATCTCTCTTTTTTTCCATTTTAATTTGCCAAGTCAAACAAACTGCTAATTTCCAGTAGACATTAGAATGCAGTGCCGCCTTTAAGGTCATCTGCAGGTTCCATACTATGGCAAGTACAGTGGCACAACATACAAAGAAAAGTCTAGAAAAACTGAAAAAAAAAAACAAAATAATTTGGATTTGTTAGTGGCGTGAAGCATTTCACTTCATTCAAGTGCGCGTAGCCTTTCGTCTGAACCTTTACAGCATTGAAGAAGTTGGTAAACGTTGTTCGTCAGTTGCTAAATGTCAGGGGCCATACAAACTGAAACGGAAATATTTATATACATTGCAATCCCTAGGATCGCGGAAAAAGTTTTCAGCTCATTTCGCCTTCAAATTCCGCCGAGAGCAGTGCGATGTCGCGCTAAAATTGAAGTACACCAATGAAGTAGAAAGTTGTGTAAAAAAAACGAAAAAAAAAAACAAAAACGAAACAACAACACAAGTCAAAGAAGGATGCATTTCGAGTAAATATTTGTAGAGTAGGAATACATATTTACATATATATATATATATATAAATATATTACATTTCTCAGCACTAGATAAAGAAAATAAAGAAACGTTGTAAATTTAAGGTGAAAGTTGCACGAAGTTGTGCGGTGAACCGACGTGAAAATGACTGTCTGCGTGACTGAGTGAAGAGAAGTTGCAACTTGTGTGAATTTTGTTGTTTTTATTTAGCCCCCTCTTTTGTTTTTTTTTTGTTTTTTGATGATAAGTAAAACTATGTAAATAGCTTTTGTCTGCAACAAATCGGGCGATGCTACTTTTTTACGCTCTTTGTACATTCCAAGAATTCTGTTTAGTTTGTTTGCGATATTCTTTAAAAAGTATTTAGATTTTCTTTAGAAGTATTTTGGTTGTGTAAACATTGCACTCGATTAGCTTTTTTTTAGCTAATGTGGCTGAAGAGACCAGCCATTTGGCGCTTCGTCCACTCAGCAAAGAGACGAGACTTTTTTTTTATAAAACTTGGTTTAGGAGATCTGTCTTTTTTTGTACATTAACAACAAATGGGGCAATGCATCACTCCATCTAATTTAATTTCGAATCGAATAACATGATATTGAATACTTTTTTGCTTCAAAATATTAAATTTGTTTTAATACAAAATTATTAAAAAAAATTATTAAAAAGGTATGTAAAATAATATTTCATTCGTTCGCACATCGGATAACTTGAGGAAATATTGAAATATCTCAAAACTATTAGCTTATTGCCTTTGATCTCAAGGATTTAGTTAGGTAAAATAGTATATGAGTATATGAGTTGGGGAAATGAGCGACGAAACTTCCTGACCAAACTCTAACTAATTTATTTCGCACTTTAGATTTGAATTCAAAAAATTACGTAATGGTAATTGAATCAAATTTGAAGTACATTAAAGTTAAAGAGGGTCATGGGTGGAACAAAAATTTGAAAACTGGCTTAATATGGTTCACTTTTAAGCAAAGAGGTATATCTCCGAAGCTGCTACATATATAGAACTTTACAAAAATTTGGTATGCATTAAATTTAAGTCAGTAAGTATAATTTCGGATATTATAGACAAAAACTAAATAACTTGATGAACTTTTGATATACAGGAATGAAGTATAGAATGAAATATGTGGGTTAAAGTTTTTGGAGCAAAAATTATGGTGTAAGCGCGAAATTATTATTATTATTATAGATGGACACTTTTCAATACCAGAAAAAATCCAGTAAATATTTGAATTTATTTTTTAATTGACTGCTGGAAAAATTGCAGCAAAAATACTGATAATAAAATTCGATTTGCGTTATTAATAAAAATTTTTCTACTTATTGAAAATATAAAGTAAGGTAAAATGACAGCCATTATTTTCCAAAATATGGCTTTGGTAATCTATGTCACGTCCTGTATAAGTCCAATCGAGTTACGCTAGCGTGCAAAAAATAACATTTCGTACTAATCAATTTTTCGGAACGTTTTTTGATGATTTGATACAGTATTTTTTGGATACCGTCCGCAACGATTCAATACCCCATTTTTATAGTTTTTCTTCGATAAAGGCTACAACGTAAGCAAGGCGGTTGAAAACGTGGTTATGGTCCTGTACTGTGACAGAAAATCACGAACAATTTCGGGTCCGTCGATTCCGTTCCAGTAATTTTAATAAAATAATGGAAATCACCGAGTTCCATCGTCATGCAGGCACTGTTTCGATTGCACAGGTGCTAAGCATTCCACAAAGGTACGTTTGGAACCATTTAAATAAGGCTAGGTACCGGCCAGGTTTGGCCAATAGGAAAGGAATTGTATTCCATCAGGGTAACACCAGGTTACACACATCGACAGTGACTAGCCAAAAGATCAGGGGCTTTCTTTGGGAGGTTCTTGTTTATCCACCAAGTGATTACTACCTGCTTGCGAAAATCGACTGCCCCAGTTTTTTGCTAATAGAAACGAAAGTTTCTATGAGAGTGGCGTTATGCTATGCTAAATAAAACCTTCAATTTAATGCAAAATGAATGATTTTTTTTTTACTTTACCTGACAGTTAGTGGTAGTTAAAAATCAAGATTCATTGAATTATTAAAGAAAGTGCCCTTTTACAGTCATCTGCATGTTGGAAAAAAGTTCTCTACAAAGCTCCACGTCGGACAATGCGGACGTGTAAATTATTTGCCCGAAATATATTGGAGAAAAGTAAATCATTGGTTTTTATTAACACCAAACACCCCCTTGACATCGAGCCGGCAAAACACAAATTAGTTCTCTCGGCAAATTCGTTTGCCATTAGACATGTTATGTCTGACCTCTGCTCGCAGTTAAGCCAGAGTAGGGATCTCGAGATTTTCGAAAAAAATATATCACCGCAAAATGATGGAATAAATCAAAAGTTTCGCAGCATCTTTCCGCATCAAGTCTTTCGCTATAGTTTGAATTTTGTGAACTGGTTTTTAATTATTAATAAAATGAGTTGAATGGAGCTGAAAGAGTTTCGCTTAACTATTTTTGTATCTATACTGTAATCTATTAGTATTTCAAAGCTCTGTTGGCAAGTTTAACTCATAGAGCACTCGTCGGATAGTCGAGAAGCACCATGCCTAACAAAACAGTTTAAAAAACTCTGCCGAGATAAAAACAGAGCTGCAGCAATCGCTTCCAAAGGATATTAAGATCCGAAACATTCAATGCCAGTTAAATAAGGTGGGTATGTCGGCTAGGATGACTAAAAAAACGCCACATTTAACCGTGAACAGAATGACAGAAGAAAAGTAAAATGGTGGGAATCTGAATGGGGATGTGTCTCATTTTGTGATGAGTCTAAATTCAACTTGATAGACCATGATTGCTTTGCAGAAAATTGCATACTTCCTACTATAAAGCATTTTCCCTATATCATGGTATAGGGATGCATTTCAAAATGGCAACCGGACCTCTTAATTCTAATAGAGAGTATAGTAAATGCCAAAATTTAAAATGTACGAGACTATTATACTCAATGGGGTTGCATCCAGCCTAGAGTCCTTAACAAAAAAGGAGCCATATTTTCGGACCTCAATTCAATAGAAAACCTTTGGGCTATTATTGGCACTTATTTCGCAATCACAAGTCTAAATCAATAATGGAACTACGAAAAACCATAGAGAAAGTATGATATGAGAAAATTATGCCTGAATATTTAAAAGATTTGTATGATTCTTTAGCCAATAGAGTGTAGAGTGTAGAAGACGCACAGGGAGGCACAAGAAAGTATTAAAAAATGAAGAAAAAACAAATCGTACCATATTTTGCATAATTGAAGTGTAAGTATTAAAAAAAAACCAAAAAAAATCTTTGTTTTTCCACGGGTTTGGTCAAATTTTTCAATATTTTTTCAATTGGTCAAAAACTGCAAATGAACAAAAAAATGAATGCTGTATTTTTCAAACTAAACAAAAAAAAATAGTTACAACACATTTTACTCAAATTTTTGTATCCATTTATCAAAATTAAATAAGCCCACATATTTCCATCAAAATTTTCACAAATATGTTCAGCATTTCGAAGTTATGAAGCTTACAACTTCGAATTGTGAAGAAAAAGTAAATGCGGCTTCGTTTATTCCGCTGGGTGTATATTTAAAATGTATATCAAAAAATCATCAGGTTTCAGGTTTAAATCGAACTGCGCAAAATTTATAGTTAGGTTAAGTTAGGTAGAACTGGTCGGGCATCTTAAAATATCTCTTTAGGTCGCAGCGCAAATAGACGTCCTTATAATACTAATAAAAATAATTTAATGAATTAAAATAGTAGTTAAATTACGGCTACAAACCTCAGCTACAGTTTATTTGGAGGTGATTGAACAATTCATTCCTGCATTTGGTGTTGTCTTTGAAAGCGCCAGCAGTTAACAAAAATGCAGCAATATTGTATCATCTGACCGCCTTCAAAGACGCCACAAACTCGAATGAGCGCCTCGCATGCGCCACTCAACTCTCAAAGTGAATCACACGCTTCACGGCTGAAGAGTCAAATCGGATGTGACGTGCTTTTAAAGTCGGAAGTACTTAAAGTTAAGCGCTGAACCTCAACTGACTGCGAGTGACTGGCGGATTGGCATGAGTGGCTGCAAGTCGTTTGCATCGTTACACGCCGTGTTCATATGGAGGTACTTACTTCAATGCAAAAAAAGCCACAACAACTTGTGATGCACTACTTACTTGGTGCTACTTAAATTTGTATTACACACACACACACACACACACGCATACAGCTACACGTGTAAATCAGTGTGTTACAAGAAAATTTAGCGGTGAAGTTTAGCAAGATGTGGTCTTCTTTGAAGTAAAAAAAAAAACAATAAAATAAAATCGAAGCTTGCATGTTGCTTGGCAGTTTTACTACGAAGTGTTTCCGCCCAGAGAAGACGAGAAGGTATGAAGCTTTTCTGCTTTTTTTTGACACACCTCCTGTCAGTTTGCAACTTGCAGTACTTTACTTGTAACTACTGTGTTTTAAATTTATTTTTAGTCTTTGTATTTTATTTTTTCGTTTGTGGTGGTATGCAGCACGGCAACAGCGCATAATAGGCAACAGTACTAAGTATTCACCATCGTGCACACAAACTCCGCAGTGTAAAACCAATCGAGTCAACAAACATTCTAATTTATGAACTGGCATTTAATGGAGGTTTATACCAGCGCGAAGCGAGTGTGTGGGAGCGTTTAGTGAATATTCTTATTCTTATTTGGTTCTACAATGCGCTTGTTGGTTTGGGCCAAGACGCCAAAAAATTCGCTAATTGGCACTCTCCAGTGCGAAGTTGTGCAAGTAATGCGCACATTGATCCTCTCTTTCTCTCCCTCTCTTTGTGTTCATGGGTGCCCAGTCGAAAGAACTTTTCACCAGATCGTCTTAATCTATAAGCCCAGCGTTAGACTTTTTCGGTGGAGGAGTGCAGTACCGCCTTATCAAAGACGACATCGACCGCAGGGAAACTACCCTAGAATGCCAGGGAATAGCTGTCCGGTCAGGCGATGTCGAGGTCGAAATATTTAATATCTATATATACACTCTATCGCCTGCTGCTCGGCAGGATATCACCTCGACATCGGTGCGCTTCTCAGAGGTAAAAACCGTATGGTAGTAGGTGCCAACTTCAAAAAGGGCGATTGGGTCGGGTTGGCGGAGTTACCTACCGGTATTCGCAAGGCCGAGTAAAAGTTCCGCAAGGTGGTCATGACTGGTGCGGCTCGGTTTATACCGCCAAGGAGGGCTCCTGAGATCCAACATAATTGTTAAGCTCTGGTCCACCGTGAGATTCTTATCCAGCCCGACGAAGCGTGATGACCGAGTGAACATTTTTTTCGGTGATCATGCTTCGTTGGGCCCCAAGAGATGCACGAGCTACTTCAGCCTACAATTAGTACTGCATCCCTCAGTGGATAGTATCAAACGGAAGGTGACCAGGAGCTTGGGCAAACTGTCCATTACCAGCGCACTCCTCAGCTTCACCTGTGACGAGGTGAAGAAGGCCATCGGGAAGGCGAAATCCTCCAAGGCCATTGGTTACGGCGGACTAAGCGTGTTGATACAGAAAAATTTAAGTTTCTTACTGAGATCGTCCAACTGTCTATCTACCGCGACCCTCGTTTGGAAGCTTGGAAAGGTGACCCCACTGCTGAAATCAGGGAAACCGGCCGGCAAGGGTGATTCCTATTGGCCGATTTACGTCGCCGGGGGTAAAGACTCTTGAGACTCTACTCCTCTCGTACTACACAAACCACCTAGGCTCGGCTAATCATCAACGTGGCTTCCGGAGAGTGCACACTACCACAACAGCACAAAATGCCATAACACTCTCAGATGAACCGTGGTTTTAACCAGAACCGCCCTTGCAAGAGAACCGTCCTAGTGGCGTTGGACCTGTCAAAGGTTTTTGACACGGTAAGCCATTCCACGCCACTATCAACGGAGGCATCAACTGAAACGGTGGAGCGCGAAATTAAACCGATATATCTCCAACCTTGCCCGTCTCTTTACTAATAGAAAGTTGGCTTGACCGGTATTGCTGCGCCATATGAAGGGATGAGGATGATGAGAGATTTTTGCAGCGTGTTTTTACTCAACGAGAGAGTGCTGTACTTTTCCATTGTGAGCAAAGACCAAAGTAGTTTAAGTATACAAACACCGTCTCTACTTTTGTGTTATGGACACCAACAGTGAATTGTGTAATTTTGCGCGAAGACTATTTTTACATTACCATGCGATACTTTGATTTAGCCTCATTCTCCGCCAGACCTACCTCGTTTGCCTTGCTCTCTTAGGTGAAGAATATTGCGCTGACGGTTCCAGGTTTTAATCCAATAACTTATTTATATTCTTCTTTTGAGGTAAAATCGTGAAAAGGTTTTATGAATAGTTTAAAAAGAAAAAAATTTCTATTCTTCCACGCGAGAATCTGCAATGTGCGACTCTTCGACACGATGAGAAGAACGGGCTAGTTTTCTATGGTAATTTCAGATGTGCCGCTCTTCATACGGAGCGACCATATAGCGCCGAACGTATACCAATTTAATTTTGACCAATGAATTTAATAATCATTTTATACAATTTTATGCTAAATTTAAATTAAATTATTGCATTCGGTTTCTACTCGTATGATGAAAAACTATACATAATGGACAATTCCAGCCATGAAAGCTTAGGAAAAATAGGAACAAGTTTATTAAGAGTACAACTAGAATTTCATTATAAGAACATTATATGAACGCCAAAAGTTACAAATAATGTTTAATAAAAAAATACTATTTATATTTAAAGAAATAAAGACAAAATTGTGTATCAAAATAAAACACATTTCTAGGATATAGCGGAAAAGATAATAACAACTCGCGCTACATTTTCAGAAAAATAACTTTCTATGAAATTGTAAAAATTAAGATCTAAAAATTTTAGAAACATATAAAATACGCTGGCTCACGAGTTGAAAAAAAAAATCTTTTTAATAACCCTCATATCCGTAAATGCTCCACACGTTCCCACGTAGCACTTGCAATGCTGATACTTATTTATTTCCTACATTTTCTATTAGCCAACATTTCTTAGCGTGGGTTATTAGTGCCCTTGGTTTGGCTAAATTTTCCTTTGCCTTATTTTCCTGCACAATTTATTGAGGTATCATAGTATTTATTGGTTGAGAGCACGCCACCAGTTGCCAATTACATACAGAGCTATAGAATGCTAGCCCGGTACTTTGATAAATCCAAATACACAAATACATTTGGTGGAAGCATTTTTGATTATTTATTTAGTTTTAGAGAAAAACGAAAAGTGTTTTGAAAGCTTAAGTGGTGATTTGAGTGCGAATAAAAACAATAATAAATAACACATATCGCAACTGTTCTTCAGAAGTATATGAAGTCATAATAAATATCTTAATCGTTTCAAAGCGCAAAAAACATAAGATAAGTCGTTTTTTTTTGCCCCAAATTACAGCGAAGTATTGCTTTGCTTTTGTTGGAAATTGAATATATGAACCGAAATAATATTTCGTATGTATGTGCTAACAAAATTGATAAATTCGAAAAAATTACTCTTTTAAAGAAAGTGCGTGATAAGAGAATTGCCAGAGTTTTCAATATTTTTTTTAATAGTGTAACGAACTATGGTTTATTTGGTATTAAAATCTGGGCAATATTCCATTTTATAAAGATTCATATTTCCGAAATTTTGCCTCCATTACTATTCGAGTTAATACGGACAATACACTAGTAGTATCAAAAAGTAACCGAATTTAAAAAATTTCGCATTTCAAAGTGCAAGTTAATTTGAAATTTACGGAAATAACCAGTTGATAGCTGCAACTTTAAGTGCATTGCTTATTAAGTTTTCATAGACGTTCAGAAGATGTCTTAAAGTGAAAAATGCAGTTTCGATGAATTTAAAATTATTACCTCGTACCTCGTTATAGTAAAGATATAGTCGACTCAAAAGTTAGTAGTTTTGTTTTTGACATGGTTTATCATAATTTATTAAGGATATCAGCCAAAAAATAAAACCAGTAACTTCCAAACCTAAAATCTAAGTTGGACAAAATGAGAAGTTCTAATCGTGTTCCCACGACAGTCGGTTCTACGAAACCGGAGCGGCGCGGGAGGCAAGAACTGTCACTTCAGCAACATTCCCTAAAATTGTATGGGGTATGTCTTATGCTGCTACAGTAACAACAACATCATTTCAAATCGCTCATGCACCTTACTTTTCTAATCAATCAATATCGGACCAAAAATCCGGATTATCTATTCTAGCGCCATCTAACGGATATATTTTTCATAAAAATAGTTGTTATTGACCCAGCACCATACCTTTTTAATATCATCAATATCGGACCATCATTACTTTTCTTTTTCTGAAAATCTCGATTCTTTGCGCCAGCTAGCAAAGCTATTTTCCATTCCATCATTTCTCGTCGTACTCCCATTATACATTTCTAATTATTATACATTTCTAATTTCATCATAAGCGGATCATAAGGACATATTTTATGAAAAACTTGCTTCTAGCGACACCTAACGCATTTATTTTCATAAACACCATACCTTGCTAATATCATTAATATTGGACCATAAATATGGGTTTCTTAATATCTCGATTCATATAGTTTAAATATATCTATATACATATGTGCGACGGATCTGGGGAATATACTTCCCAAATTTAGTTCGAATTCGTTAATTAGTTTTCGAATCAAGTCGTCACAAAGCAAACGGTTATATTTTTATATACATACATATATAAGAGTACTGGTAAAATTCCTGATGCGTGAAAGGAAATTGTCGAAGATCAGTCGGAAGACCATGTCTTCAGTTAATATTCCATTCAATTAGAGCACGATGTGAGGTGCAAGCGTGGTTCTATACTACTCACAGTCTTTTTCATTTCAAATCCGACCCCAAATAGCAGCTGTGGTAGATATCGTAAAAGCTGATAGTTTTCTTACCTTGCGCCATCCATTGCATCTCTTGGATGCCAGCCTTTGCTTTTATGAGAACTTCAATCTGCAAATAAAGCCCCTTAAAACGTTTCGGTGGTCGGCATTAGACTATAAGAGGTCTCATCCGTGTCATGTTATGCTCTCTCATTAGTAGTTGTTTGAACGTGGTGAATTTCAAGCCCACATTTATATAGCGAGCCGTTTGCTTTAACCAAATGATGGTCGCAAAACAGACGCTAAAAATCCGGAAGTGGTGAGTGACTGGAACCACATGAGATAATGGTGAATGGAAACCGGAGCCCTTTCCCATTTGTGCGAACTTCTATAAACCGAAGCATTCTCCCACCAATTTTAAAAAGAAAGTTTATATTTGAACGATATGTTTTTATTTATAAAATATCAATTACAGTAATTTCGCATGAAAATAGTTGTTAATAGTTAAAACTGATCACTGTCAAGGTTCTATTTCAATTTAAGGCATTTAAATTGAAATGCATTTTTTTCTAAATATCCATATAAATTTTATTTTCCTAAAGCCATTTCTAAGTTTGAATTATTGATTTCTATTTACCGAGTCATTTAAAACTCTGCAAATATTATCTATTGTTAAGCGACAGGCAAAAAGCAATTAATGAATCCAAACGAGTACTACCTCAAACGACTCATTTAGCTCATTAACGCATGTACACATTTACCTACACTTACAAATAACTTTAGTCATATTTATTTGAATAATTCTACATTAGGGGTGCACAAATTTATATGGAAACATTTAAAATTGTTTTTGTCGTTCGAACCCACCCAGAAATGTCAAAGTGACTCTAAAATTGTTAACGAGTTTTAAGAATCTTTGAATGTATGGACTACGCTGTGAATTAATACTTTGTGACTTTTCTTAGTTTAAGTCTTTGTGGAGTGGAGCACTTACTGACTTTCAAATTTGAAAAGTCTACCAAATTCGTTATACTCCCTTAAGAAGATTGTTTGGAAATTAGCTCACTTATTATTCTTCCAACCCTGCGGATGTCCAGACAAAACTTTTAAACTTGACAGTTGTCACGCACCCAGTAGAATCAACGTTCTTTGGCAGGTGGCAACTCTTTTCATAAATGTTGTCGAATAAACACATTAGTTTCACAACAAAACTGATATAATTCAGTAAGCTTAGAAGATTAATTTAATTTATATATTTGAACAAGTGGCAACACTCGTGAAACACATTTGCATGTTTAAGCTTTTTATGCCTACTTCCTTTGAATCCGATAACGATACCAACCACCTATTCAATGCCCTCTCAAACCCAATCATCTAACCCCCTTCTCCCTATGGTCCAAGTCCCAGTCCAAACAGCATATTTTCAGGGCCTTTCCCTAGATAAGTTTGACGACAACGATCATGGTTGAATTCGTTCTTCACAGGGCGTGACTAGCCGCTACAACAACAACAAGAGTTTTTATCGGTCGTTCGTTTTTCTGGTAACACAAAGGACGTACTTGGTCTATGTGAGACCTCTCGTTGGGCCAGCCAGCTTAACCTAACCTAACCTATGCATTATGTTACTTCGAATTTTATCAACTTTTTCTATATGTTTTCTTTATTTTATCTCACAATTGCATTATTAACCTTAATTTTCTATCAGCTAGCTTTAATTTAAAAACCTTAGGTAGCAAGCTTAACTAATAATAATAATTTGACGCTTACATCATAGCTTAATGTTCGGATGAACTTCTTCTAATGATGGAAACTCAATTGCCGCAAATTTAACTCATTTTTATTATTGTTAGAATTTGTTATAGTTGGTGCGCTCATACAAAACATATATACAAACATATATTATTTTTTGGCCTACTTTATTTAAACCAGTAATATTAATTTTTGAGCTCAAGGCCAGTATTTGGAAAAAGCCGACTGTGGTCCATTGGCAAAGTATTTGGCCAGATTGTGGGTTTATCGTTGTCTTTTTTCCAACATACTTTCCTTAAACTGGCCTTGAACTTTATTTAAAGACATTTGCTTTACTATACAGTTTTTTGGTACGGATCTGATGAAAGTTAAAAAAAAAAAATATAAATTCTTGTTTTTATGGTTTTTTGTATTATGACTTTTTTTTTACTCATGCTTGCTGCTTTCTGGCCTGTTGCGTTATTCCAAAAGTTTTTTATGTTGATAAGACGACATTTGATTCGTACATGTATGACGCAATTGAATTTTTAATTTTCAAAAAATAAAAATAAAAATATTTATCGCTTATCAGTATTTACTTGCTTCAATATATGTATTTTATACTTACATAAATTTGTTTATATACCGGCCTGAGCACACATTTTTATTTTAGATTTAAAATTTGTATAAGTAAAAATAAAAAAAAATAGAAGTCGATATTAAACGTTCAAGCAGCTTAAACTGTTCCCTAAAATTTTAGTTGCTTGCGAGTATTCCGTGTATCAAGTCCAAAAATTATCCAAAAATTATACTGAAATTAATTTTTACTTCGGTTATTGCCAAAAAATTCTTTAAGTCAAAAATTAAACGATGCCCGGTTATCTGCATGCCTTACAAATTTTGCTCATAGTGATCGGAATTTATGTGAAGGAAACAACCGGTGTTTTAACTCATAATGCTTGTAATAACAAAAACAACTGCCACGACTGCATTCAAACGTCAAATTGCGCCTGGTGCACAACACCCGACTACAAAGAAGATCGTTGCTTTCAATATAATAATTTGAATTCAAGTTGCAATAGCGATGCCATATATTATCCACAAACGAGTAAAGTGTTGAAAGTAAATCGTCCCTTAACCAGTGACTCTAGTACAAAAAATGTGAAAGATTCGAATGGGGCAAAAAGTAGGAGTCAAGAATTTGTTCAGCTTAAACCACAGCACCTCAGTTTGAAACTGCGCGCCAGTAAGTGTTGAAATTTAATGAAGATTTTAGTGATGAGTGTTCTGTTTTTTACATACACCCGAAATTATTGAAATCAATCGATATTCTGCTACGAATTTTTAAAATTATTTTATTACTCGTAATGCTAATTTAGTCTTTATAAATAGCGGTCATAAGTAGGATTCAAGTTTAGTTCAACCGCCCCATTTACGAGGATTTTCCAGAACCAAATTATTCCAAAAAATTTTCCCAAAAAAGATGGGCTGTGTACGTCTTAAGCCAATTGCAGTTTAACTACACGACAAATAATAACAAATGTTGATCACGTTAACCCAAAACTATTTAGCTGCCGTTCTAAAAACATCCTAAAAGTCTTAAGAAAATTGCATTAGATCTCTTTTTTGGAAAATTTAAAATTTTGAAAACATATTTAAAGCAGAAACACAAAATAATCAATTTTGATTTCTTTCGAACAAAAAATCATTGGCAAAATTGTGTTAACAACAAAACTCGAATATATTGATCTGATTCTTATGCTATATGCAAACAACAAATCTGACCTTATTTTTATTGTTTTAAGTCATGGCACAATTGTTATTTTGTGAATTTTGTTTTTTTGATCAGAAATTATCTTTATTCTTGGATTTTTATTTTTCGATCATGTTTGATCAAAACATATTTTGTAATTCTTATGTTTTCAATCAATAGTAATCGTTATTCTTGTATTTCCAATTTTTCGATTATACTTAACGCAAACCAATTTACTGGCGATAACAATAATACATTTTATGATCGAATAACGAATAACCAAAGATAACAATTATTTTTTATCGTAAATAAAAATCATAAAATATCGATCAAATATGATTTGAAAAATAAAAATCCCAAAATAACGAAAATTTTTGATTGAAAAATTATGAATTAAAAAAAATATGGATCAAATTTAATTGGAAAAATAAAAATCTATGGGGAACGATTATTTTTGATCGGAAAAATAATAAATCGCAACGTAACGATAAAAATCATGGTTTTTTTTAATAAAAATTATAACCGTTGTGGTCTTTGATTTGAAGCTTTACGCTGTTTGTTCTATTAAATTTTTATGTGTATACTTTCTTCAGCTTAGAGCGGAGTCATTGAAATTTCGTGATACATTGGCCTAAAGTTGATTCCTTTCGAACTCAACTCTTTCTTCTTACATGTGAATTGGAATTTAAGATAAATATATCGACATTGAGATTTAGATATATCACACACTAAATACAAAAGATCAGCTCAAAAATCAAATCTGAATATATTGGGGAAAAACCCAAAATTGTATTTAAAACAAAATTGTATTTAAATTTTATTTACATATTTGTTAATTATTTTAGGGTATCAGAGGTTTTCAAACAATATTGCTCCAAATTTTTCGAGTAGGTTGTAGCCATGTAATGAATTTATAAATTCTGAATTCTATCATCCTTCATTTGAAATGAAATTATATAATTTCGCCTTGTAAAATCTGTAAAGAAATAAAAAAGTAATAACGTAATTTATCATAAATCATGGATTCAATCCAGAACAAACTTTTGATTCTAAATTTTATTGAAAATCGACAAATGTATTCTGCCATAACCAAATAGCATAGGTAAATCCTGTGAGAACTCCAACAAAAATTTTTAATAATCGCGAATCAGGCAATGATAGATTTACTTTATGTTGGACGTTTCATTGTGAAGTATCAGCATTTCTCTTAACTGTTCCTTGGTTTTTTAATACCTCTAGAAATTTTCACTCATGCCCATAAATTTAAAAATTTTTCGAGTCATCAAACAACTCATTTTCCTTGGCAACTCTTAGAAAAGAAACGTAGACTTAAAAAAAAAATAAATGAAGTTTTTCAACCATTTTATTTCAGATGAGATATTTTCTATACCACTGACATATTCACGTGCCGCTGGCTATCCGATCGATCTTTACTACCTCATGGATTTGTCCAGATCTATGGAGAATGATAAGAAAAAGCTATCCTCTTTGGGTGATAGTTTAGCAGATACTATGCGTAATATTACAACTGACTTTCGATTGGGTTTCGGCTCATTTATCGACAAAGTCCGAATGCCTTTTACTCAAGTTTCGAGTGCTTTGTAAGTATTACAAAAACTTATATTTATATTCTGTTCGAATAAATTTCTTTGTTTCTTTGTCCGTTTCATTGTTCTACTTCGACTTGTCATCTAAAATAGACCTTGCCACAGAACTAACGACTGCAGCGACACCTATAGTTATCGCAATGTTATGCCACTGAGCAAAGATATTCATCGATTTGCTGTAAGTAAACTCGCAGAGCAAAAACATTGTACAAATAATTAGATTACTATTTAGTTTGAGGTGAAAAATGCGGTTATTGGTGAGAATATCGATGCGCCTGAAGGGGGACTAGATGCCATGATGCAGGCGATTGTGTGCCGCAAGGAAATTGGTTGGCGTGAAACGGCACGTCGTCTGCTAGTTTTCTCAACAGATGCGACATTCCATAGCGCCGGGGATGGTAAGGTGGGCGTGGTAGAGCATTTTTTCTATCAAATGGCGTTTCTATATTTTTTCATAACTTTTCCAGCTTGCCGGTTTGATTGAACCAAATGATTTGAAATGCCATCTGGATAATCAAGGCAATTATACTCATGCGGAAATATTGGATTACCCCAGTGTGGGTGCAATCAGCCATACAGTAAAAGATAATTATATAAATGTTATTTTTGCTGTTACACACGAAGTGTTTGATGAATATGAGCTGCTGTCGAATCACATTGATGGCTCCTCGTGTGCAGCCTTGACTGAAGATTCGTCGAATGTTGTGAAACTCGTGCAGGAACAATATCAGGTACATATGTATGTAATGGTAAATATTTGAGAAATACAAATATTATGACAGCTATCGGCAGTCAATATTGTTTTTTTTTTTCATTATCGAGAAAAACAATCGATTATCGAACGTGAGCCGACGAAGCACAACAACTAAAATCAAGCTCGGATTTAAAAACGATAACATAGAAGAAGGAACATATTAATAGCTATTTGGTTACTTTGAAAATAAATTTGTTTAATTAATTACTACATGTTGAAAATTTTGTTTAAAATCTATAATTTTAATTAGTTAGGTTGCATTTAAAAGCATTTTTTTGTTTAACACTAATCAAATCCACGTGACGATACACATTTTCAATTTTCTTTTTGTTGATGTACAAACATATCTAGATGCCTTAGGAATATTTCTGCACAAAAAATAAAATTTAAAAAAAAATTTCGCTTACGATAGCTTTTCGCGGTTAGGGCTCGAGGTGCGTTTGAGGCACATATAAAATTTTTATATCGTAAATTCTTCGTAAAGAAAATTTTTTTTTAAACATTTTGCAATTCCTGGTCTTTTTTTCTGACCGTAATATGCACAAATATTTCAGTGAAAATGAGAAAATGAAAAACTTGTTTTCCCTTTTTTTTTTACAGAAAGTGAACTTTATATACTCGGCGAAGTGTAATATATGTATTTATAAAACTAATGAATGGGAGAAAAGCAAAACAACACAATTATATGAATTTATGTATAACAACCTGAAAAAGCATAAGCATTTTTTTGATTTAACTTCGAAACCAAAAAACTAGAAAAAGCTAAAAGGCCCCTTTACGAAGAAAACTGGCTTTAATAGTGAACAAATTTCGAATCGAATGTAAATCGTTTAGATACCAAAATTTGCTAATTTTATATTAAACCAAAAATCAACCTGAGTTGAGACAAACTCATGAAAAACACTGTATCTTAAAATCTGAATGTGATGGAAAAGTTTGAGTACCATTTCCAGAATCCATATAAAATGTTATTTTATATCAAATGTTGACTAGTGCAACAGAAAATGAATAAGTTTTTTTTGCAGATTTTCAACTGAAAAAGTGAATGTAACAAAAATTTAAGCTGAGCGCTTTTACTCAATTTATAATAACTTTTTTAAAATTTCTGACTTTTACGTTTCACATTTTTGTAATAAAATATTTTTTATTATTGCTTTTTATTTTTATAAAATTTCTTAACGTAACATAATGAATAAAAATTCCAAATTTTCGATTTTGCGTGTCTCTTGAAAACGACACCCATAACAGATTAGTTTTGATCGCTGTTTTGGAGTTCTTTTTTAAATTACGTAATTTAAATTTTTCCCACCATTCAAATAGTATACCATTGAAAACAGATTATTTTAGGTACCCATCATTTATAATATATCACGGCCAAACTAACCTAAAAAATATTGTTCGATTAAGTCAGAAAGCGTCGATTGAACTCGCCACTAATGACCCCGTTTTAATCTAACCGAGTTGCAAAAGAACCCTCCAACTAGGATAAAATTTCTTTTGGTTGCAAAAGCAACCCTTTTCGCATCTTCCATGAAGTACGCGATTTATTTAGTGCTATTTAAGAACGGAAAACAGTTGTACGAACAAATTTTAGATTGACATAGTTATGTATTTAAAAATAATATGCAAATAAAAAGGAAACAGGTCTTTAACTGAAATGTCCCATGTCTTTTCTTACGGCTCATTCACAATAGCGCAGTTTTTTCACCTCCCAACCCTGCATCTCAGGTCGGATATTATTTTACCAAATTGGCTCAACTCGCATATTTTTCCGAGTTAGTGTTGTTGCTTTACATGCAATTCGTACCCTACCTAGTGTTCTTTTGCAACTAGGATACAGAGAAACGGGCCCAATATATCAAAATAATCGCACGTTATATTTTCCAGATTAGATATTAAACTAATGTACACGAAATTTTCCGTTTACAATATAAACATATTTTCGGATCACCGGATTTTTTGCAGTCGAACTAACGCAAAACAATAAAATATCGTATATTTCCGCTAATTTATTTTTATTTAGTATAATATTAATCGTCTTAGATAATTTTTCAGTATTGAGTAGAGTTGTCAACTACACTACAATTTGTTTCAAATATTAACAAAAGAGTATTGTATTATAGGAAGAAAGTCTTAAATGCTTTAGCTATTTAGACCTGCATTCTTTATTCTGTATGTATTTATGAGCTTAATTACATTATCTGATTTTAAAGTTGAGGTGTCCTTACGGTTCCTTCTTAACAAATTCGTACAATCAGGTGCTAGGTCTTTCTTGAATTTGGTTACTTTTCCTCTTTTTACATTTTTTCCCTTTCTCTCCAACGACGGTCGCGTGAATTGGGTACAAAATTTGGCGTTTTAGTAATACCCACAAAATCCACAAATATGCCCAAGTGTTGGCAAAACTGATGATCGGCGTGCTCTGTCAACCAGCGGAAGAGTCTCCAGAGGGAGACAATAGCCGTAACGATAGAGAGAATATGAAAATGTTCGATGAGATCTGAAAAGGGTTCTCGTCACTTTCTGCCCCTGCGACATTTTTGCTGTCCGCCATAGGAAGGTAATGGAAAATTCCACGATTGTTGTTTGTGGGGACGTTGGTGGCGTTCGTGAAAATTCGGTTGATTATTTACTAAAGAGAGTGGTAAAAGTGCCCGCCTCGGATTTTGAGGTCATACCTGTGAAGCCCCTCATGATCGTAGCAAGCCCGTTTGTGCTGCTGCTTTGTTGGAGTTGTTGTAGTGTTGTCGCTCGGTTTCGCAGAAGTATAGCGAGTGGGGTCGTATCCTGTACAAATTTTACAATACAGAACAGAACCTACAAGTGATCGATCTGACCTCAGCTAACAAGAGGTATGGAAGATCAGATCAAATGATGGAGGGCTTTGAAAGGAAATCCCTTTCTGATCATCGATTCACTGAGTTTCGGCTAGGCACTGATGCAAATCAAGTACCCAAAGGTCGCAGTAATCGAAAAGCGGATTGGCAAGAGTTTGGGTGGCTTCTTGAAACGAGATTACGAAACTTCGAAAGACTCAAAGAGGTGACCCCCAGTGGCACGACAATGAGAACTCCGAAGACTGAAAGTTATTTGGAACCTTGTCAGAGCAATACCAGTTTTTTTTTTTGTCTCAAATGACAAACTGCTACTACTGCTTGTAATGCAGTAAATATATAACGGAGTGTGCCGATCCATGGCTATCAGGCAGTGATTTAGCGCTTTAGGCATGTGACAACTTTTATCTTTTACTTTAAAATTTTTCTTATTTGTTTTCGTTTCAGCAAATTTCTTCCACTATTCAAATGCGCTCCAATGCTACTTCACCTGTCAAGGTTAGCTTTTATTCAGCCTGCGGCAAGAATACCGCCGAAATACCAACTTCAAAATGCGATGGAGTACATATCGGCGATGAAATTATATTTACCGTAAATATCAGCTTCACTTCATGCCCATCTGATCCACGCGATTGGCGACAAGTCATACAAATCTCGCCGGTCGGTATTAATGAGAGTTTGATTATTGATCTCGAAATGCTTTGCGGTTGTGAGTGTGAACTCCAAACAGAATCTGCCAGTCCGTACTGCTCCTCTCACGGCGATCTAGTTTGTGGTGTTTGTGTTTGCGATGAGTTGCACGTTGGCGCTCACTGTCAATGTTCTAACACCGATAACGATGAGCAAAGTGAGAGTGAAGGCAATCACTCTTGCTACGTCAATACAACACAAACACAATACAAGGAATGTAGTGGGCGTGGTAGTTGCGCATGTGGTGTTTGCCAATGCGACAAGCGAGCCAATTCTGAGGAAGTCATATCGGGCAAATACTGTCAATGTGACAATTTCTCTTGTGAACGCCATGAACAAAAAATTTGCTCCGGTCCAGAGCGTGGCACTTGTGAATGCGGTAAATGCGCTTGTAAACCGGGTTGGACGGGAACAGCTTGCGGCTGTCATATGTCGATGGAGAGTTGTATGCCGCCTGGCGGTGATCTAATTTGCTCTGGTCAAGGGACGTGTGAGTGCGGCGAATGCAAGTAAGATGCTACTTAAAAAAAAAAAACTTTGATAAATTTTGATTTAATAATAACTTGTATTCAACGTACTTAGATGCCAGACCACCGCACAGGGTCCTTTCTCCGGTCAGTACTGTGAGATGTGCCCAACATGTTCCAGTCGTTGCGATGAATTGAAAGATTGTGTCCAATGCCAAATGTATAAGACGGGTGTGCTGAAGGATGGCAAGCCCTGCGGAAGCAACTGTACCCGTGTGAAGACAACCCCTCTAGATAACGATGCTTTCGATCGATACGAACTAATCGAAGGCGAAAAGAAATGTACATTCTATGATGATGATAATTGTAAATTTTCTTTTATATTTAGAGAAATAGAAGGTGGTGTTGGTGAAGTGCGTGCTAAAAGGGAACGTGAATGCTGGGCCAAGGTTGCATTGTTTAGAATTTTAGGTGGTGTGATTGGTGGTGTTCTGGGCATCGGCCTGGCCACGCTGCTCTTTTGGAAAATGATAACGACTATGCAAGATCGTCGTGAATATAAACGATTCGAGAAAGAACGATTGAATGCAGAATGGGGTTCGGTAAGCCAACTACTTGTATGTATATGTATCGAATAAATATCTCTTGAATTGATGGTCAAAATTTAGCTCCTGAACTTGAACAGGATCAGTGATTGTGATATTGATCTCGCTTCTATACCTTTCCCAAATGGTTTCAGAAAAGCGGAAAGTTATTTCAGAAAAGAACAAAGATATTTCAGAAATATTTAAATAGTTTTCTGAAAAGCATCAATTTCAGCAAAATGGTCATATTAAAATGGATTTATATATGAATTATAAAAAATGAATTCGCAATTAATATTCGAAAGTGAGCTAGCAATAAAAGAGGTATACGAGCCATTAATATGACATTAAATTGCCCGATTTGCATAACGGATCTTTATGTATAACTTATGAAACGGCAGGCGGGCAGCTCAAAAACGGGGAGAGGTAAATAAAAAGAAGTTGTCTGGTGAAGAAGTAACTGTAATTGCTCATTGGGTGAAAAAAGAGATGTGTTGTCGATGGAAACGAGACGCGGTTCTTTTAAAAAAGAATACGCCAAATGTGGAATTTGTAGTGAAGGTACCGGTAGTGACCGAAAGACGTTTGCAGTACTTGGAAAACTTAATACACCAAGCAAAAGAAACCATTGCTACTGCGAATTGATGTAATTCTGGTTATACTTTCGTTTTTCTGAAATAAATTTTTGTTTTTCTGAAATACATTTGACATTTTCTGAAATACATTTGACTTATTCTGAAATACATTTGAAATTTTCTGAAATAGATTTGTGGATTTCTGAAATAGATTTATGCTTTTCTAAATTTTTTGTTTTTTTTCTGACTTTTTCTGAAATTGATATGTGGATTTCTGAAATACATTTGACTTTTTCGGAAATATATTTCTGAAATACGTTTTGGTTTCTCTGAAATACAGCTGGAAAAGGTGTCATAAATCATAAAGTCATAAAATATTAGATTCCAAAATAATTAAAACTAAGCAATTTTGTATTTTTTAATTTTATGATTTTGTGAATCAACCAATTGAATTTTTTTCTAATTATAATTTGCTTTAATTTTATTTACACCCGTTCTGCATCTCTTTTTAGGGGAATAATCCGCTCTATAAGCAAGCTACTTCTACGTTTCAAAATCCAATGTGCGCGAATTAAAACTAAATTTAAACGACTTAAAGCTATATATTATAAAAAAAATAAGCAAAAGAATTATTGCATATATAAATATCGAGCATATATATTTACATGCCAAATTTGTTATACGACCAATCAACATGCGGTGATCGTATGAAATTTAAAGTTTAATTGAAAAATTCTCTAGTTACTACATTAAGCTTGAGCCAACAAAAGTAATGATACAGGCAAATTTGATCCAAACTTTAATGTAAAAAAACAAAAAAAAAACAAAAAGGACAAAGATTTTAAGAGTTTTAAAAACCATTATGTACTTGCGAATTGATTGCAGTATTGTTGATTACGAATACTTTCTAAGGATATGACGTCGACCATACATAACATTTATTATTTGTAACATTAGAAAATGTATGCTTCATTTATATTAAATTAAGGAAATTCCATTTAAAAAAATTACAATGATTTTACAGTTTTGCAAAATAAACGGAAATATTAAAATTCAAAAATTCAGAAAGAAGACTATTGGCATGCGTTAACAAAATTAGTTTTGTAAGCATATTGTTAATATATGGAAATAAATACATTTTATTATTTATAGTTAAATAAATCAATGACCATTCTTCAGTTTTGTTCGTAATTTGAAATTATTTTGAAATAAAATGTAAAGCTTTAAAATGATTGTCGACAATTGCCGACTATCTTCGAATAAGGGCCTGTTCCAATTGAGAGAAAAGTTTTATGGTGAAAATATTTTTTACTATGGTGAGAAAATTTCTCGTTTCTGCTGTCGTAACTTTCTTACATTGGAAATTTCCGAGACTTCTTTTGATGCAAACGAAGACTAGCAGCGAGTGAAGCCAATAATTAATACAGCAATTATGTAGCGAATATTTGCCTTTGCGAATTTTATTTCCTCTGAAACTGAAATTTATATACTTTTTAGACGTTTTTGCAATAATGAAACTAAAAACACGCCAATGCCGTCTTTTTCTTACTTACGCTTCCTGTCAATTTTTTCACTAGCCCTGCCGGCTCGGAAGTTTTTAGAGTAGTCCTAACAAATTTAATTACAGACTGGTGTAGTTTACAATGAAGCAAGCAACACTTTTTTTGGTGTTGGTCTTTTCGACAGCTGTTACTTGATTTGTACTCAGTTTGGTTTGCCATTTGCGATAATTGAAGCCGAGCGACCATTAAGCGTGTCGCACGTTCGGCGAATAGGCAAAAAACAAAATGTCCACCGATCCCGATTTTCACAAGAAAATTTTATTCGGCGATGAAGCTCACTTTTGGTTGAATGAGTACGTTACTTCCTGAAAAAGTCACTGTTGGGTGTTCTCTATGGGCAGAGGGAATCATTGGCCCATATTTCTTCAAAAATCAAGCCAGCCCTACTGTTACAATCAACGGGCACGCTTATGATTTTTTCGTGCTTGAATTGGATGATGTTGATGTGAACGACCTTTGGTTCCAGCGAGACGTCACTACATGCCCTACAGCCAACGAAACAATAAATTTATTGAAATAAACTTTTTGTGAGCGCATAATCTCGCGTCGTGGGCCTGTGGCGCGGCGTGACCTCCAAGTTCGTGCGATTTAACACCGCTGGACTATTTTTCTGTGGGATTATGTGGGGTCGCCTATCTACTTCGCGGCGATTGACGCGATGGAAGAGAATATGCGGCACGCTATTAGTGAAATACGGCTCCAAATGCCGCAAAAAGTTGGCGAAAATTGGGCCTCTCGGCTGGATTTTATTCGAGCCAGCCACGGCGGTCACTTGCTCGAAATCATTTTTAAAACATAATTGCAAACCCTCATCTTTATAATACAGCTCGATTCTTGGTAATAACATTAAATTATATGCGTTTTATTTCTTCTTGAAAACCACATGCCTAAAAGCAATACCCTTTATTTAGCTCCTTTAAATTATGTTTGCAGATAGTTAGAGGTATGCTCACTTCTCGAGCAAATCTGAAGACGGATATTTCCGTGACAGAGAGAGTATGAGATGCATCCCATTATGAGGGAGATTTGAAACAAGTGATTATATATTTCCTCGTGATAATACCATTTCGGCCTTTGTAGGATTTTTTACAGCAGATGTTTGTGTAGAAGCCGGAAGGGAATTTTTTAGTTGCTCACTCAAGACCTGCAGATGTTTACCTAGTGCTGTGATTGCTATACCGTAAGTACATATATGCTATGACTAGACAATTAGTGTCCATCGCACAGTGCAATTACACTGTAGATAATAATAGAATTCAATTATGGTCTAATCAATTCGCTTGTTAGTAGATCAAAAAAAAAAATAATAATAAATAAATAAATTACTACACTTTCATTTACTTAACGAATACATTCGTGGGTAAGTAAATAAATTTTCATAATTTAATTTCCAATCAAAAACAAAAACAAATACTAATTCACCACACCTGACTCAGTCACATACGGGCACATTAGACGTTAATAGTATGCCCTACTCCTTAATTACTATAATGTTGCCAAGTAGTACCCTGTAGAAATATTAAATTTTTCATACGAGAAAGTAACAAACAAAATACCCAAACATCCAATTTCACTTCTCAATTATCGAAACCAATGAAATTAAAACAGGTAGAGAATAGGCCCGGCGCACGTTTTTATTGCAATAACGTTCTTTTTGTATGCAATAAATTTAAATAACATACTTAATACTCTCCATTTCGAAAATCGCAACGACTTTTATACTAGTTTACGAATGTTTTATTAATGAGTTATTACAAGTTAAATAAAAGCGGATAATTCAAATTTTTGCTCAGTTAACTTTTTCAGTTGAAAATCTGATATAATTTAAAATCTGCAATTAATTTCAGTTAATTTTATGCAAAAAAGAAGAAAAGAAAAGAAAATAATGTATTTTTTAAATCATACCCCTAGAGGGTTAGTTTTATTTGCTATTCTGTAGTGGTTTTTGGCAATAACTGAAAAGTGACCTCGAATACAGGGGGTTTGCCCATATCTCAAAAAAGTTTCTTTCGAAAAGTAAAAGAAACTCATTTTCTTGTTTAGATACCTAAAATTGGGTTTCAAACATTTTTTTAATTGAGTTATTTTTTCGTGTAAACTAGTTTTACTTATTTCAATATATAAAAAAAAATTATAATTTTTCAAAACCTTAATGTTTGCACATTCCTATCTCTAATTAAATTCTTCGTACCAAATTTAAACGAATTTGCTGCATGATTCAATAAAATATCGAATATTTTGATTATTTGTTAAAAACTGTTATACAAGAGGTACGCGCGGTGTTTTCCGCCGAAATTATAATTTTTATATAATTTTCGAAACTATGCTTAATAAGTTGATATGTAAAGCTTGTACTCCCTTTGATAGTATTTTATACAATAGTTTCGGACATATATCGAATTGCTCAAATTGTTTTTGTTTTAATCGACGTACTTTTTTCCTCGTTTCAATCCTGTGTATCAAACTTGAGTAAATCACTTTTCTCGGTTATTAAAAATATCGATTTTTTTTAACTTTTGTAAATTACCATTATCTGAAAGGTGGGCGGGGTTGCCACTTCCATTTTCTCACAAAAAAAGTTACTCACATATTCTGCTCTCCAAGCCAATTCAGCGTATCAAATTTGAGAAAATGATCTTTTAGAATTTACGAAATGTAGCATTTCTACAAAACACCGTTATGTAGGCGTGGTTATTTCATCAATTTTCAATACCAATCCATCTTTCCATCTCCATCGAGGGCAATGTGTGTACTAAGTTTCGTTGAGACATTTGAATATTTATCTGCGTGATCCGATATGCGGAAGGAAGGACAAGTAGAAAGACATAACTTCAACCATTTCTCCTTTCTTTCTTTCACCGTTAGGTAAACAAAGTTATAATACCCTAGGCCCTCGTGCCTTTGGGTATAAAAAATAATAAACTTGTTTTAGGTTGAATTTTGAAATCAGAAAAATCAACTAATTACTTGACAAGTATTGAACAGCTATTTATTATTTGCTTTTATAAAAGTGATCAACAAAATGAATCGTTGACTTTTGATTATGAATGTTATCAGTCACAAAAAGGCAACTGTCATTCGGTAAGTAATTTAGTTAAAGTTGGAAAATAACTGTTCGTTAAGTATTATAATATTATAGATGTGAAGTAGAACTCTTGCAGCAGCTTGAACGAAATGGCTTGAGTCAAAATTGATTTTTATTCCCACATATCTTATCTTCGTCTAATCAATCTTTGTGTTGTTAAAATATTTTTGGTTAAGTGTTGAAAATAAATGTCTCATCAAATTCAATTGCTTTCGATTTTTGCCTTTCCCTCTTTTATTTTCCATAATAAGCAACAATTATCCGGCCGTTGCGTTTGTCCGAATCCATAAATGTCGAAATACTCGTTATGTCCTTTGCGTGTTGTCATTTGCCTTCGTGCGAGCTAACACTGGGGCGGCATGTGGGCGGACTAAATAGTTGATTATTATTATGATTTGTTTTTTTTTTGTTTCTTTTTTTTGTTCAAAAGGAGGTAGTTAAATACGCAATTGGTCATCATTACGTGACTTGAAATATTTCTGTCACTTTTGGTTACTTGATAACATCATTGCACTTAATTTGTGTTTGCTAAGCTAAAATTATAGTTTGCTCCATGTTCGCTCTAATTGATCGTAGTTTTAGTTATTTTTATCTAATTTAATCTGGTTGGGGGTTATTTAGGCCAAAATATGCAACTTAAAAGAATTTATATTTGTATGGGCACATTCCTGTAGGGAATCAGTAACTTTTGTTGTTACGATTGCTTGCTACGCTTTCAATAAAGTATTTTTGAGTTTTTCTATCGAGATTTCTTTGGAAAAAAATCGTTATTTTTGGTGTCAAGGCGAATTCATATAAGGTGGAGTTGTAAACACAACTACAAAATTCCCATGTATGTATTTTGTTTTTGCTTTTGCGTAAGAGCTGCCAAATTTTACATACATTTTGTTTTTGCCTTTACGGGTTTCGAAAGCTCATACAAAAAAGCAATAACAAAATTCATGTAGGTAATTAAAAAAATCTAATCGGCTACAAACTCACCTTATATGAATGAATTCACCTTGTTTGGAGTTTTATATTTTGTTCAGAAAATGAAACTTAATTTGTGCTTCGGATTTTTTACAGCAACAAATAGAATTCAACAAAGAACGTTTTTTTGCTGAGCAAAATATAAAACTCAAAAAATAACAGTTAAACTACATTTTTTTTTTAAATAAAAGCCAAAAAAATAAAAATCAATTTAGCTGAAAGTAGTGCGAGGAGTAAGTAGTATGTTCCTTTAATCCTCATACCGTAGCATTTCTCTTTTGGCATGATTTTTTGAGTTGAAATTTGAAAAAATAATCGTTATTTGCGGTCCTTGATTTATCAATATTAATAATCCATCTACGATTGGAACGAATTCGACGGGCCCTTAAGATATAAGACTATTTGTGAATAAACCAATAACTGAAATTTTAAATTCTAAATCGCTTAGAGGTTCCCTCAAAAGCTCGATGTACACTAGTAAATGTGTTCAGAGTGAACTTATAGTCATTTTCTATGACTTGATATGAAAAGAGCTCGTCGATATGGATTGATAATTCCAAAGTTTCCACGAACGTTAATTAAAAAAATTAGCAAACATGCGGTTTGTAAAGATTTTTTGAGTTTTGTTCCGACAACCCAGTTTATCGGAAATATTGTCAGAAGCTATCCTAGCTTTTTTGGAATATTAAGGGATATACCAAAGGGTTTTATTTTAGACATGTGGTTTTGAAGAAGACATAAAACGCATATAACTTAATGTTATTACCAAGAATTTAGCTTTATAATAAAGATAAGGGTTTGCTATTATGTTTCAAAAAATGATTTTGGGCAAGTGACCGCCGCGGCTGGCTCGAATAAATTACAGCCGTCAGACGCATGCCATTGCTTGCCGAGGGGTGACTGCTGTTAGACAAATTTTTTCTATAGCTGTTGATGTTACTTGCCCAGGGCAGGATTCGAAACAAGGACGCACTGAATGTAGCGCGCCGTGCACACACAGTTAAAAAGTTCACCTATAATTAAAGAGATCGCCGCCTAAAAAGTTTGATGGTCAAGGAGTGCGAAAGAAGGTAAGATTGAAGAAATGTTCGCTAGACAATCTTCTTAGTATTGATTTGAATTTCTTCTCAAATTTAGTGAAAAGGAAAACGGCTAGCTTGTTTATTAATTTTTATGGAATTTTGTTCCAAAATATGCACGTTTATAAAGTAAATTAATAAGGCAATGCTCCCATTTTTAATAGAACCTTATTGATCATGAATTTGATCCTTTGGATTTTTGTATTTTCAAAATAATTTTAAATTGATAAGGTCATCGGTTTATTAAAATTAAGAGGAGATTATAATCAAAACCAAGATTCCCTTTCGAAGTTTCTTGAAAAGGTTTTCATATTAATTCAATGGTTCACCTTCTTAATTAGATTAAAAATTTTCATCTTAGGTTTACAGACTATGTATGTTCTTAACTTTATTGAAAAGACAAATTATAGAGAAATTCTCTAAATTTTGTTCCGATATAATGTTTGACCAACAGCTGATCGTTAGAGAAATAATATTTACCACACTAGAAACTGCACTACTCAGACGAGGTAATTAGTAACTTATAGCCTAAAATTCAAGACTGATTTATTTAAATTCAAACCAGCTAAATTCAAATAATAATGACAGCGGTGCCACCTGTTTAATTCACTACAATAAAGATTGCAGCTAGAAACCTTTCGAACTGAATTCGAACTGAAAACTAAATTATACCATGTTCTCACGTTAATGAAAACCAGTTATTTTCAGATGTTTTCAATATTAAGCGTCCAGACAGCATTCCTATTTGCTAACTGGTTGTTTTTTATTGTTGTTCATATTCCTTTTTCAAAGCTAATGATGGCGAACCGTCGATTTTTTTTTGCGAAAAAAAACACAGAGTTGCTTATGAAAATAAAAGGAAAATTTCATTGTTTTCGTGGTTATCATAATTGGTTCATAATAAACATGACAGTTTTTGCAGACCGATAACATGCACTTTCAACTTGTTTTCACAGAATATCACGAACGTGCAGAGCTCGATCGACTAATCGGTTAATCGGTTAGCAAAGGTTGGTTTACAAAAAATTGTCGACTTCACCTAGTCGACTAATCGTTTCCTTTCGACTCTTTCGACTAACCGAACATAAATAACTAAACAGTCGACTCTTCGTCCGTTTCCGATTTTTTTTTTACTAGTTGTTTTCTTACAATAAATTATTATTTTTTATATGCGTTACAATGTTTGTGCTTGTTTTCTACAATAATGACGTTTTTATGAATTTATTGTGAGTAGCTCAAGGCGAATCCATACAAGGTGGTGTTATAAATAAAACTACAAAATTCCTATATATTTCGTTTTTGTTTCTGCGTAAGAGTTGTCAAAATTTACATACATTTTGTTATTGCTTTTACGGCTTTTGAAAGCTCATACGCAAAAGCAAAAACAAAATACATGTAGCTGAATAAAAAACAAAATCAAATCAGCTGCTCCTATGCCATCACCTTCTTTAAATTCGCCTTGGAGTAGCGCTTACCGTTCGAATAATTTCGGTTAGTTCATTTTCAGACTACTCGATGCTGAGCGGTTAGTCGAAAGTGAACGGTTAATCAAATAGTTGCTATTCGATTATAAATTATCAGAAAAGTTCCTAACTGTCTAGTCAAATAGTCGGTTAGTCGTTTTTGGCAAGAGTTCTAAACTGCTTCGTCATTTATATTCAATATGGGGTTCCTTTTATGAACGTTTGAAATAAATTTTTCCCTCCATTAAACTTATCGCATACAATTTAAAGCAAACATATTTTCGCTAGAGACGCCACAAAAACCTTGCTAATAGTTTTCAAGTCTCCCCAAATTGAATGGCCATAACACAGAAAAAAACCCATATGTAAATATTTACGCAGTCGGTAAGCTGTTAACTCTTACAAAAATTTTCAAATGACTTAATCCGCTACAATTCCTTTATAGTCATAACTTCAACAAACTTTGAACACTTCACTGCACATTCAACGGCACTCATTCAGCTAGTCACAACCACTTATCAACTCCAACTCCAACTCCAACTCCAACTCAATTCATTTGGTGCGCCAACTGATGGAGTAGCATAATTTCTTAAATCAACAATTCGCTTCAATGCTCAGTGCATTTGATTTGCAGCAGTTGCATGGCAAATTCTGTTAGATTTTCTACAAAAATCTTTACTTAATAGCTTTATGGTTATGGCAAAATCTGACTTTTCGTATTTGTTCTTTTTCACAGCATACTTTTTGTACGAATCATCCAAGTGCATTACTGTTCGGGGTTTTTTAAGTATGCAAATATTTATAAAACTTCAGTTAAATGGCTTGCAAAATTGTAGATATTTCCAGAGAGTGGTATGTACTTCCATATTTATATATCTTTTAGAAAAATACATATATGCCGTTTAAAAATTTAAACTATTTATTTTTTTAATTCGTTTAGATGAACTTTTTTTTAAATAACCAAAAGCCAAAAAACTAAATCATATGTGATCTACACAAAAGCATCATTATCGAGGTTTACTACTTAAATTTTGAGATACATAGATAAATATAAGCAAATATTTATAATCGAAAATGGATTCATAGTTTTTCTGAAAAAGTCGAAGCGAGTGAATTCGCACTCAACTTTGGTTTAATATACGTCGAAAGTTATAAAAAATCATCGCTCTGAAATATTGCGATTTAATACAACGTTTTGAATAATCTGAATTAAGAAATATCTGTAAACAATACAACTAAAAACTGAGCCCCGTCAATGGGCAAAATGTTAGCCGAAAATAGCGGACGATCTTTAAACTTTTCAAAGAGTCCAAAGGCTGAAGCAGCGCCGCACAGTGGCACTTTTATGAAATCTAAAAGTGCGAAAGTTTAATTTTTTGTTGTAGAAATGATAGAAAAGTGATATGCAGTTTATATATCAGATAACCAATCTGGCTAACGGCAATGAACATTTTTTCAACATTTTTTTTTTCGCAATGTAATCAGCCGATTGTACGTGTAAACTTAAACTGAAAATGAAAAATATTTGTTAACTTTGGTTAGTATTTATAAGTGCGACTATTTGCTTGCAACTATGATTGATGCTAAGATTAAGATTTTTAATTACTGGACATATTCCATTTGGATTTTTCTGCCACCAGCTGCCTCTGCCCGAAATAATGTCAATACCGAGGAGAGAGGTTACGCTTCGCTCTTTTATTAAAACATTTACCGTCCCTGTAGTTTCCCCCTGTTTTTATTGTTTTCTTAAAAACTAATCTTGCATTGCTCACAATTTTAGTCTGAAACACACAATGTGGGCATTGCACTGTGGAAGTGGGTGTGGCTCTCGGCCGAATTCACGTAATTTTTTTAATTACAGTTCAATGGTACTATATTCACTAATTCGTCAAATTTGATGAACAAATTTTAATTAATCAGTGTCACTGTGCTCCGGTCCAAGTGCTTTCATGAATAAAAGTGTGAACAACTCTTTACTAGTACTTAGAGCTCTGATTATCGATTCACAGCAGTTGTTTTAAAAATAATTGGCTTCACTCAATCGACTAACCATTTCCTATCGACGTTTTTTCGAATTTCGTTCTTTCGTGAACTTACGTTTCAAGATAAAATTTAATGTTTGCTAGAAATAGAAGTTTATTTTGAGCAACTGCCACTGTTCGCTAAGTCAATTTTCATACTACTCGATAGTGATCCAAAAAGTAACAAATTACACTGTGTAACACTGAAAATGAACTTTGAAAGAGACCTAGCCTAGGCGTTAGGCCTTATAAAACTAAGAAAAACTGTATACTTGAAATTTGCAAAACACCCCCAAAATCTCATTTTAGGGCCAAAAAACTGTTTTTGAGGTCATTCGCTAGTCAATCATCAATATCTTTGCGAATTTTCATCCGATTCAAAAGCTGTTTATATATTTTGAAAGGTGACAAATCACTATTTTTAATGGCGTATAACTCATCAAAACGAGAACTGACGAAGCTACAGAGAAAAAAAATCGTAACTTAATAAAAAAAAATTAATTTTGAAACTTTGACTACGATTTTACGATAGTCTTAATTCAGAAAGGTACCTATCAAAGACAATATTATTAAAGTGAATTTAGTACTGCGTCGATTAAGCTATTTCAATCGAAAATCGGTTGGAAATTGACAGAGTTATTACTATTTAAATTATTTTAGATGATGACCATATTTAAAAATTCATACATTTTGATTATCTTTCAACTTCAAATTTTTATTGTGACTGAAAATAAAAAAAAAATCAATCATTAAAATGCTAAATAACTTTATAGCTAAAAATGTTTGCTTGATCTTCTGCGTTTATAAGACGAGTCATCTGTTTCACGTTTGAGTGACCAGCAGTAATTAGCTATCATCCTTACTTGGTTCTTTCCTGTAAACCGTTTTTCAATGTTGGAGATTTCTTGGTGAAATCTTTCACCTTGTTCGTCGCTGAATTGACCAAGATTATCCGGGAAAAATTCCAAATGAGAATGCAAAAAGTGAATTTTTATAGACATGTTGCATCCCATTTCTCCATAAGCTTCCAAAAATTCATGGACCACCTCAACGTAATTTGAACTTCTCGTGTTTCCAAGAAAGTTTCGGCACAAAGAAATGAAACTCAGCCATGCTCTTTTCTCTACTGGGTTCAATTTTTTTATGAAGTCATCATCAGTCATAATCTTACGAATCTGCGGCCCAACGAAAACGCCTGATCAAAATGTAAAAATAAATTAGGATGAATTCTTTTTGAAGAATTCTTGTTGGGAAATTTTTATAAGTACCTTCTTTAATCTTGGCGTCACTCAACTTGGGGAATACAAGTTTCAGGTGTAGAAAAGCCTCGCTATTTTTTTTGAGTCGTTTAACAAACTGTTTCATGTACCCCAATTTTAAATGCAATGGCGGCAAAATTATATCATCAGGCTTAACTAATGCAATATTGAGAACATTTTTTTTGCCAATTTGAAACTTTCTCGGTGGCCATATGTTACATTTGTAATGATTTTTGGCACGACTGTCCCATTCACAAAAGTAACAAGGATATTTAGTGTAGCCACCTTGCATTCCAAGTAGAATTGTCAGGACTTTAAGGTCCGAGACAATCTGCCAGCGAAATTTATTGTATTTAATCAATCGTAGAATTTTTTCCATCGTTTGATAAGTCTCTTTCATATCAGTAGCGTATGCCACTGGAACTGATGGCAATTCATTTCTGTTGTGCAGCAATACTGCTTTCAGACCTACGATGTTAGTCAATTGAAAATTAATTGATAAATTGTATTCAAATTTAGTTCTCTCACACTCATAACACATTAAATACTTACTTTTGCAAGAACCGTCTAGAAATAATCGCCAATCTTGTGAACAGCGCACGTGATCGAGTGCAGCAAACAATTCATCCACATCAACGCAATAAACTAGGTTGTTATTGGTGTCATCAGCTTTGAAAATGTGTTCGAACGAGGATAGGTCTCTGTCTCGTGCAGACGTTACTTTAAAGTTACTGTCTACTATATTCCACTGCTTTAATCTGGAGGCCAGAATCTCTGTCTGTCTTATAGACAGATCCATATCCCGCACAAGATCACAATAATCGTGATTTGACACGAAATGACGTTCCGTTTCTATTGCTTTGGTTGGAAGGTACGGTTCGTCATTTACCTCATTAGAAGATTTGTGGCTTGAATCAGGAAATGTAGCTGGATTTTTGTCTTCAGTTCGCTGATCTTGTTTTCCTCTTGGAATCGGTTTCGATACAGTCAACACATTGGCATATTCTATGAGGTGGCGAGTTTTATAGTGGTGACCAGTGATTTTTGTTTGGCAAAAGTAGCAATCCTCCGGCTTGTGATATATTTGATAATGCCAAGCCATAGGAGTCACAAACGGCAGACGCTGGTCATCACATTTACCGGTTTTCCATTGTTTTAATGTTGTACAGCACATCGAACAAATATATTCGGGTTCATACCAAGCACTTTCCACGTATGAGCAACTGAAAAAGAGGTTGAACGCTTCAACCACAGCTTTATTTGTTCTTAAATCGAACCGATATTTCTTATCAACAAATAGACCGCAGGCGTAACAAAATTTGTTGCGCCTATCACACATTTTACCACACTTATCACACAATATAATTGCGAAGCGGTCGCAAGGTTGAATTGACGGCGTAAATTTATTAGATGAGCACTCAAAATTTTTGGAAATGAATGTGTTTAAAAGAATTCCTCATACTTGGTATGTTTCTAGTAAAATAACGCAATGAAATGCGGTCAAAGTAGAAAAATTAAAAAAAAAAACTTTTCGCAAGGTAAATTTATTTAATAGCAGAAAAAATTTAATAGCTTCGTCAATTTTTGTCCGATTTCATTGCATGAGCACTCAAAATTTTTAGACATGAATGCACTTTCAAAATAATTCCTCATACTTGATATGTTTTTAGTAAAATACTGCAATAAAATGCGGTCAAAGTAGAAAAATTTGAAGAAAAAACAAATTTTCCAAGTTTACCCGATGAAAACTTACAACACGCTAGCTCAAAAAATAGATCTTTCTATCTCAATTTAAAGGTATAATCCTTACCTTTCCAAAACATATTTCATATTGAAAATGAGAATGGCCAAGTAATGAAAAGATTAGCGCGTACACTTCCGAAGAACGGTTTTTTTAACGGTAAAGCAAGATTTTGAGGGTGTTACAAATTTTTCAAAAACCGTTTTGAGTTATATTCGACCAGGTGAACAATTTCCACTATGTCACTTTAAAAGTTCATTCAATTTTTTCCATTTTGTAACACTGTGTTATCTATTCTACTATTTGAATAGCCGGATATTAAATTTTTTAATAATTAGAGTAAAGACTACCACTACATAGCAGGGATGGGCGATAGCAGAAAATTGAATAATTCACTGACCGAAAAATAGTAATAAATGTTCATACGTTTTTAAATTAGTTTTTAATTTTTATTCATTAATCAAATAGTTTGGAATAATAAATAGATTTTCATTCTTTGTGGTGTGCGTCTCTTGAATTGAGCGACCAAAATTTTTTTTGTGAGAAGTTTTTTCATTTTCATTTAGAATAACCCATATCTCTGCTTTCAATGCGATCGCTGATAAAAAATTTGTGTGAAATCGGTCAAAAAATTAAATATAACGTTTCCGTATTTTTGCAAATGAATTTTGCTTTTTTTATATTGCTTTTTTGTTCCAGCTCTATGTTCTGTTTCAAAATAAAGAGTATTTGATTATAGGAGTATAAGTAGAAAATCGATTTTTTAATTGTTCTTTTATAAATTACTTTTTTCAAGGAGGTTGGAGAATGTCTATCATTTGAAAAACTATGCAGAATGAACTAAATTCCACGTGTGTGTAAAATTTTGCAGAGTAAGACATGCATTGTCTTTTCTTTCTAATAATTTATACCTATTGGAAAGGAGTTATCTTTTTGAAGGAAAACTTCTTTAGCGGCATTCGAGTGATTTTTTACATTGCGTAATTTCTACTACTATTTTTACTAATACTCCTACTTATTAATACTATTTGTACTAATGTCCTTACTAATAACTTTTCCTTTTTTACGTATTTCTACTACTGTTTTTGCTAATTCTGCTGCTATTTTAATTAATGCTACTACTAATTACTGCCACTATTTGTACTAATTTCTACCACTATTTTAACTAATACTACTACTAAATATCATTATTTTTACTAATGCTATTTCTAATTACTACTACTTTTTAATTTATTTCTACTACAATTTTTAGTAATTCTACTACTATTTTTACTAATGCCATTACTAATAACTACAACGTTTTTACTTATTTATGCTACTAATTTTATTAATTCTATTATTTTTACTGATTTCTGCTACTATTTTTACTAACACTCCCACTTATTAGTACTATTTTTACAAATGCCATTACTAATAACTACTACTATTTACTAATTTCTGCTGCTATTTTAACTAATGCTGTACTGCTATTTTTTCTAATGCCATTTCTAATTACTACTGCTTTCTTTTTTATTTCTACTACTATTTTTAGTAATTCTACTACTTATTACTACTACTATTTTTACTTATTCCTCTTGCTAGTCACTACTACTATTTATAATTATTACTACTCCCATTTTCATTAACGCTATTATTAGTACTATTTTTACTAATATCTACTGATGCTAAAACTAAAAAAGCTAAACAAGAGTTGTTACGAAATTCTCTCTCTTTTATAGCTCTCTATCTCTTTGTAGAATCGGCATGGAAGTTTTACTTGTGGCTCCCGCACTTAGGCACGCGTTTTTTTTATTTAGACTTGAAATATGCCATACGTATTATAGAAGAATATCCATTTTAAATACCTACCAACCTAATGCTGAGACTTAGATATCCATCAGATCCCTTTACTCTTTTCCATCAAATAATTATATTTAAGTAAATATGTGTTTGTTAAAATTGATTGGTGCTTTTACTTTTCCTGCATGTTTTTGAAACAAAACAAAACTGTGATTTATGCCTGCAGAATTTTAAAATTCAGTAAAAAAAAATGTTAAATCCGATTAGATCGCCGAAAGCATACCAAGATTGGAAAAGTGAAAAATAATAAACAACAGCAACAACAACGCCACCCGCGTACAAACAAGAAAGCGGATGGAAAATGGTAAAAAAAGGAATAAAAGCTAATTTCATCTGCACAAAGTATGGGGAATATTTTTGTACATTAAATTCGTTGAAGGGTTAAGAAGACTAAAAGAAAAGTAAATAAATTTAAGTATACAAGTCGAGATTTGAAAAGATCAAAAAGTTTTTTTTTTTTTCAAATACACACACACAATTTTATTTTACTCATATGAACAACAACGTGTGGAGGTGCATGTATGTGTGTAGCAATGTTCACATACACAGATGCGTTGAAAACATAAAAGTTTTTGCCAAATTTAATGCACACGTGCATACACAAACATCTAAGTATGTGTGTGTGTGTGTGTGTGTATATGTGCTCAGTCAACAACCAACGCAAATATGATGATGGTTGGTTTAAAAAGCAAAGGGGTTCCACTCTGCACTGTTTTTTTTTTTAGTTTTTTTATGTTTTATTTAGTATTCTTCAAAAGCCTATAAAAGCGTGAAAATTTAATGTGATTTGCTGCCACTGTTGTTGGGGAATAATGAAAGCGTTTAATTCCTACAGGAAATGGTTGTTGACTGCAAAGTTAAAGGGAGGGAGGCGGATGACGGGAAAGTGGAAAGGTCTTTAAATAAAACTTTTAACTTTTAACAGTTTGATAAGTTAGGTGGAACATAAGTTTCGCTTGTATTGAATTCTCTTATTTGATAACAAAGTAAGAAAATAAGTTCATAACAGATTTCGTTGAAAAAAAAACTGAACAGTGGAAGGATTCAGTAATATGACTCCAACAAGAAATGCGGGATAAAAATTTAAAGTTTAGTTGAACTACCGTTAGCCATGTTATGCGTAAATAGTTCGCTTAAAGATTTATATATCTCTCTTGGCGATTACGTAGATTAAGCTTTGCACTTATGCAAATTATGATTTTAGTGAATTGAAATTGGTAGGTAATTCAGTTTCACGTTTTTAACCCTTAACTTATTTGCCCAAAGGGTTTATAAACTAAAAATTCAAATTGGCTATGACTTAAGTAAAATAAATATTAAATAAATTTATAAACTCCATTGCTGCTTAATTCTGTTAAAAAGCCTTCAATATCTCAAGGCAGAATTAAAATTTTCACCTGTACAACTTAAATGAAGATCAATACAACTTTGCATGCATTTGAATCAAATTCCGAAATACTTCTTTATTTCAATTCGAAGTTTTAAGCTTCATAGCTCCGAAACGCTTAACACACATGTGAACATTTTGCTGGAAATTTGTTGGTAAATTGAATTTTAATAAATGAGCACAAAAATTTCAATACAATGTGTTGTGATTTTTTTGTTTGATTTGAAAAATGCGGCATCCATTTTTTGTTCTTTTGCAGCTTTTGGTCACTCAAGGCGAATCCATACTAGGTGGTGTTGTAAATACAACTACAAAATTCCTATGTATTTTATTTTTGTTTCTGCGTAAGAGTTGTCAAAATTTAAATACATTTTGTTTTTGCTTTTACGGCTTTTGAAAGCTCATACGCAAAAGCAAAAACAAAATACATGTAGGTGAATAAGAAAATCAAATCAAATCAGCTGCTCTTATGCCATCACCTTCTATAAACTCGCCTTGTGATTACTTTAAAAAAAATATTGAAAAATTTGACAAATTGGATTTTTAATATTTACACTTCAATTATACAATATGTGATTAAATTTTGAGCAATTTCTTTTTTCATCAATTTTCAATAAATATTTTTAATAATTGTTGAATTGTGAAACACACGAATCTTTTAAATATTCGGGCGTAATTTCCTTATACCATACCTTTTCTATGGGTTTTCGTAGTTCCGTTGATTTAGTCCAAAGATTTTCTGTTGAACTGAGGTCCGGGCTATTCACTGGTCAATCTAGTGGCACTATGCCTAAATCTATCTTGAATGGACAAAAAGTTGAAGATATAACTTACAGTTCATGCCCTATGACAGGGCGCTGAATCGTCCCGAAAAGTTGGGTATGGTTATTTTTCTGTTAAGGACCCCAAGCTGGGTACAACCCCATTGAGTACAAAAGATTTGTGCTTTTTGGTTTTTACTATACCTCCTATTATAATTAGGGACTCCGGTTAGTATTTTGAAATGCATCCCCATACCATGATATAGGGAAAATTTTCTATAGTATGAAGTAAGAAATTTTCCACAAATCGCTCACCTGGTCCACGCTAAGCAGTGTGATAGCCATAGTGGCCTATCAAGTTGAATTTGGAAAAATGTACGTTCTCATTCAGATTTATTTCGTTTTACTTTATTTTTGTCCCAGTTGAACCGCTGTTCTTTTGTTGGGTATCAAACGACTCGGAGAGCTCCTTCCTAATTCTGACGAAGCTGGGGCAGGGAAACCGAATTTAGACATCGCGACATATAAGTAACTTCTAATCAAGCGGTTTATTTAAAGTCGACAATGAGATGGTGTGTGCCGATCCTCTTCTTACGGGTCTCTTCCAATATTTGGCGCATCGTGAATATCTGGCCGATGGTAGATTTGATAGATCTAGGGCCACACCGATAACGGCCAATCAGTTCGTTGACGCTTGGTTTCAATCTTTTGCGCAACACGTTTGACAGAACCTTATATGAAATGTTAAGGAAGCTTATCTCGCGGTAGTAGGCGTATGTTGGAGGATCATCCCTCTTGTAAATTAGACAGATCATTCTCAAATTCCAATCGGCGGGCATGCGTTCTTCCCAACCATGCTCCAACTGCTCAGTTCCTTAGCCGCGTTATTGCTATTCGAACTTCATTGAGGTCGGGCGTCGGAATGTCTATGCCGGCATCAGCGATTTGAAGTTTGGTATCGGTATATTCTCCGGAGATGCCTTCGCTGTCAGCCTTTAAAAACCTTAGGAAATGTTAACTCCACGATTCAAGTGTGCTTTGGACATCTACAACTAGTCGTCAAGACAGTTGCTTGCTTGCAGCCGCACCTACTGTGAACAGATGCTGTTGACTTTAGTGGGCCCTCAAACCAAGAAAGTTCGAGTGGCTCCACTAAAGCTCCCTCTCTTTCAGTCGTGACCCAACCATCCACACGGGTTGGTACTGTACCCAGGGTGCACGAACGGGGAAGTAGGAGTCGGGATGGAGTATAGCCGCTCAACTGTAACGACATATCCAGAAAATCGACAATACCCAAAGCGCTACTTATATATTACCAAAAAATAGGCCTATATATCCTCGAGAATTTCCCGTAGATCGTTAGGCCAGTGCAGTTAATAAAATGCATAGTAAAACAAAGGACATTGATTTTCTATTTTGACGTAATTTTCCCTCTAAATGGGGATATTTTCTCCAGATTGGGTAAAGGTTCCTTCAAAACGAATAAAAACCTACATAAAATTGAAGCTGTTTTCTTCCTTTAATTTCTCTTCCGTGTGATAGTAATAAAAGTGTCCTTAAACTGTTAAGGAATTTTTAACGATAAAATGTATGAGTTTAGTTTTCTAGTGCATAGTGGATAATAGTGTTTAGGATAAAAAAAAACCGTATCTTTCTAAACAATGTTATTCAAAAATTCACAAAAATTAATTATGCATTGTTTGAAAATTTCAACGGGTCGTAAAACAATGCATTGCTGCATTTACCGAATTGCACTCTGTGTTTTTTGCCATTCTCCATTTGTTTTATGTTTTTGTTTTTTTTTTTTAGTTTTGTTTGTCTGCACTTTGCAAATTGATAACAACCACATGGGCTCAGTGCAAGCAAACACCAACAAGTACACATACAATTGTACTAAATATATTTCTGTGCACAAAATGCATAATATGTATGTTAAATAAAAAAGTGAGGTAAATCAAAATTTTTGTTTTTTTGTAAAAACGCACCCAAAGTTTGAACAACTTCTATATAGTTAGTATACAAAAAAAAGGGTATTGTACCTCAGTCAGTTTTGTGGCGCCCAGTTCTCTATTTTCTATGCATTCTACTACCCAACAAAACTAATTTTTTTTTTATAAAATATCAAAACACATACATTTTGAATTAGCACGTTTCATTGTGAAACCTCGGATATTTCGAAAACATTGGCATGCAAATTTTTTCCACATGCAAACATTTACAAATAATCGGAGCAGCGACAATGCACTGCTAGTCATAGAGAATATGAAACCGGAATGGGAGCGAGAGTTTGTCGAACGCTGGCACTTTTGTCACAGTTCACGAATTTTGGGAATTTTGGGAATTTACAAAATTTCTTAAATTCACAAATACATACATACATACATACGTACATATGCAAACAAGTATTTGAGTTTGCAAGTTTACTCATTCGAGTTGGCATTGTGTCAATGTTTAATGTAAATAAATTTGCATTTCTCTCTGGCATGCTGGGAGTGAGTGGCAATGGAAGCGAGGGCGACGACGGCGGAAATGGCCATTGCGTATAGTAAATGAATTTGAAATTTTACATGCATGAGAACTCGATTGACAACAAAACACGAATGAATGAATGCGAGTGTGTATGTGTGCGTGTATACATACTATATATTACTCCGTTACAAATTATAAGGCCACCATATATTGACAGATATTCTCACATTTAATATTAAATAAATTCCGGTACTTTCCATTTTAAATAAATAAAATTCTTTCTCTAAGAAAACTGTATATAGAATTCCAAGTTTCAAACTTCGTTCAGAACTAAAAGAATGCCATAAAGTTAAATAAAAATTGTTCTTCCGTATATGTTATATGAAAACAAATGCGACTAAAAAACGACAATTTGTAGCTACAACAAAGTTGAGCTTTTTTGTATGTAAATCTAATGCGTAGTTAATTTTCAAATAATATTTTTTTATTGAAAACTATTTACATTACACCGTACGACAGCAATTTTTCAACAGAGTAACAATAGTGTTTTTCTAAAAGGCGACATCGTACAGATCAATTTTGCGAAACAAACCTATATAGCACGTATGCATTTTTTTATTTCGATTTAAAGGTTAAGTGGGTACAAATACTTTGACCCGTCATCATCCCTCCTCTGCCATTTGTTCATAATCGAATTTATCAAAAATATAGCAGCTATAAATAAAATAATAAGTAGTAAGACCCTCATAATGCCTTCGGACAAAATGTAATGCAAATGTTGGCGGGTTGAATTGTAGGTATGGTATGATATAGCTTTTAAATCTACAGTATCGAATCTAGCTGTTTTTAGTGAATACTGCATGGAGTCTTTCTCGGCTGGTTTACAGGTTGACTGTATTTACACTGACTTTTCGAAAGCTTTCGATAAAGTCTCACATAAAGTCCTAATTGAAAAATTAGCTTGCCTTGGCTTTCATTCTGCCTTTCTGCAATGGATAAACTCTTACTTGTGCAATAGACGTTGTATTGTTACATTTGATTGTATTTCGTCTAACCCTTTTGTTGCCTTTTCTGGAGCCCCGCAAGGAAGTATCTTGGGACCACTTCTATTTGTACTATTTATCAACGACATCAAAAGTTGTTTTTCATTTGCAAAATTTTTGCTTTATGCTGATGACTTAAAGATTTTCTCAACGATTAAGACCCCAGATGATGCCATTAAGCTTCAAACTGATATTGACCGGCTTTACTTGTGGTGCCAGAAATCACGTCTCTCACTGACTGCTTAAAAATAACTTACTCCAAAATCTCTAACATTATACCTGCTAAGTACAATATAACGAAATGTGACCTTCTGCGTGTTAGGGAGATTAAGGACCTTGGCGTTGTTTTTGATAGCAAATTCTCTTTTAATAACCATATAAATTATATCACTTCCAAATCTTTCTCCATGTTGGGTTTCGTAAGACGGAATGCTTCTAAATTCACTGATCCCTATACCATCAAGTTACTCTATGTATCATTTGTTAGATCTCACTTAGAATATGCTGCTTTTATTTGGAGACCAAGTACCCAGCTAGCTATCAATAGAATAGAACGTGTACAAAAATTTTTTCTTAAGTTTGCACTTCGGTCTCTGAATTTTACAGATCCCATACCATCCTATTCTGCTCGTCTAATGCTTATAAATCTCAAGTCCCTGGAAACTCGTAGGTCTATACTGTGCCTGTCCTTTACTCATTGTATTATAACTGGAGTCATTGATTGCCCATACTTGTTGGAACGGATTCGATTTAATGTTCCCCAGCGATCTCTTCGGAACTTTTACCCTTTTCATGGGGATAACTTTAAAACTAAGTACGCCAGTAATGCCCCCATTACTCGCTCTTTACGTGAATTGAGTTCCCTTAATAGTAATGCTGATCTTGATTTTTCACTTTCAAGGAACGCTTTTTTGAATCGTTTAAATTCTATATTGTAGCTTTATTGAAAAATATGTAAGTTAGTTTTGTTCATAGTCTGTAAGGATCGATATTCATAGACTTAAATAAATAAATAAATAAATAAATAAATAATAACGGACGGTCTTCACCTGCTTCATATTCTCTCTTACTTTCTCCTTTTTGTTCTCGCAAGCGATGGTTAGTTCCATTCACTCGACATTTTCAAAGTAAGCTTTTCCTTTGCGACATGTCGTCAAGTAAGAAGGTTCATTCCGAGAAGATTATACGAAAAACGATGTCGCCACATTGAAAGATTTTACGAAAAGAGAAAATGCTGTCAAGGTACAAAAATGACAGCGGAAAGCAAGCGAGAGCTCGCTTATCTATTGATATGCGAGAAAAAGCATACTTCCTACTTTCAGCGGCATTTACGAGTTGCATCTCAAGTGTTTCTTCAAATAAGCAAGATTTTCAAGCAGGTGAAGACCGCCAGTAAGGAACAACACTTCCTGAGACATCAAAGCTGCAACTCTCCGATTCTTTTTGTATTTGGGTTACAAATACCTATTATAACCCAGTTAACCTTTAAGTGCAATTAAAAAAAAGCACAGAAGTGTTAAATTTTAAGTTTGTGTGATTTGTGTTATTACACGCGTGGCGAGGAAAACTGTTACACAATTTGTTTTGGAAAAGAAAAAACAGCTTAGGATTTTAAAAACAAAAAATATATTATTCTTATATTGATCCTCATTTTATTTTCTTCTCAATCATTAGTTTCGAACAGCACAGGCAGCATGCAAGAATTCGTCCGGTATTTTATTATATAGCCCTTGTTGGCGTTATTTAAATTGCTCCATCTACAAGGGGTTTATGTTCTTCGTTTCGTCCAATATTATCCCCATCTGACGAAACAAAATCCGTACAATTTCTGTACCAACTCTGAGCAATTCTAGCCTTATGAGCTGGAACAAAATCTAGCTGGATATAAAATTGCACTTTGCCAAATAAATTCATGGCCTATGGTAGCGTATGCTTTTATAAAAAATCCTCCTAGTAGTAATTGGCGTTAATTTTGACACTTTTCTTACAAAAAAGGGAGAGGAAGCTTTCCTGTTTCCGAATTTGCTCCTTATATAATAACGGATGATATGTTTCGTACCGTTAAACTACCTTTTTGTGAGTGAAAATATCAGCAATACTTGCTACACATACGCCAAATGTTTTGCGTCCTATGACTGTCCTCTATTAGAAATAGGTTTGCGTTTGAAAAAAAGTACTTAACTCTCATTTTCATTTGACTATTTCTCGTACTCGTCTTTAAATTTTTTTAGTGACATTTTGTATGGTTTTGGGTTTTTCGGTCTTTCTTGCCGAAATAGAACGCATTTGGTGAGTCCTGGGTTCAAATCCCGCCTGGGACAAGTAACATCAAAAAATATAAAAAAGAGTTTCCTAATTGCGGTCGCCCTATGACAGGCAATGGCAAGCCTCCTGTTGTATTTTTGCCATGAAAAAACTTCTCATAAAAAAATTGTCAGCCTAGAAAGCTGGGCGATAGAAGTGAAACTTCATGGATCTCGATGGGCACTTGAAATGAAAATACTCACCTTAGCCAGCAAGTTTTATGAGATAGAAATATTTCCCCGATAACAGAAGCCACTATTCATTATTCTGGAATTTCTAAGGGTGTTAGGTTAATGAAAAAGGATAGTTGATGTTTTCGCCTCCATTTATAAAAAAATTTATTCATTCACTTCCATACTTTCATGTTCAAGAAAAGATACAATTGGTTTGTGGTATGAAAAATATGAAATCAAATCTCGTGATTGTAAATTATTTGAATATCTTGAGAAAATTGCATCTATTGTCGTGCCTGATCTGGTTGTTTAGTCTTTGGGATTATTATTCATTTTTAAATTAAATTTACTCTCAAAAAATTGTACAATTGGTTGAACTTCTTCCAAGGCAAAATTGACAATAAAATGACCGCTTAAAATCATTGGCAAGTGTGCAAATCTTCTCCTAATTCTGCTGCACCAGAGGGGGTATATGCCAATAATGTTCTATGTTTGAATTTTATTATATCGTTAATTCTCTGGTTCGGAGTGATGTAGAGAACAATCATTGCCACACTCTGAGCATTTGATTTAGGCATGATGTACTGTTCTGATTAATATTTACACTATTTATTAGTACTTCTCACTTCTCTATATAACGTCGAACACTTAGAAACACTATATAACCTCGATAAACAACAAATGCTGCACGACTGACGACACGTACTAGGGATACTTTACAACATAGCTAATCCCCTTGTAAATTCCCATAAGAACTCGCCATACTCGGATCAATAGTACGAACACTAGATGGAGCATCGATATTCCGTGCGTACACGTACCTACATTGTGGAATTACCTACCGTGCTCTCCCACCCTCCCGCTCCATCGCCCCTTCCCATGACACTCATGGCTCATTTCGTCGGAGCTAATGCCCCTCCACACATACTACCCCTCTATCGGTTTTTCCTACTCCAAATCTGTCGCGTTTGCGTTTCTCTCCCATGTCACCTTCCGTCCAACTGCCCGACCACGCGCGCTATCCCCTTCCTTTTCCTGTCGCTTTTTCGTTTCATTCGATATTGGAATTACAGCCCAACGAGCGCAAAGAAGTTTCACTTCAAAAAAAATATATATACGCCGTTCGGAGTCGGCATAAAACTATAGGTTCCTGAATTTGTGTTACAACATCAAGACGCACCCCAAAAATTGTAAGAGAAGTTCGGTCAAAATCGCTTAAGCGGTTATAGCGCCAATTAAATAAGTAAGTAAAAATTTCACTTGACTTTGCACCTTTCTGATGAAGTTTTATCACCAGTTCTAGTTGGGCGTACATCCGCGAAAACTTGCTTACACTGAACGATTATTTTAATTAGTCGGTTTGTTGTATTTAAATTGTGATGATCTTATAAATTGGTAACGCAGTGTAAGTGAATGTATGGGATGTAGGTAAGGAGTATGCGTCGTGTGTGTTGCAAGCGGTAATTTAAAAACATGTGCGCTGTGGAGCAACACCAGAGCGGGGACTAAAGCTCCGAATTTCCTACTTGCCCTTCCCTCGACTATGTATGTTGCCTTTGTTGCCTACCTACTTATGTACATATCTGCATATCTATGTATGTATGTTTGTATGTATGTGGGTGTGTTCATGTACTTTCCGATTGTTTTTGATTATTGTTACTGTTACTATTTTTTTTCGTCTGTGGCTTGTTGTTGCCATTCATTGTCGTTGATTGCCCGCTGAGTGGTGTTGCCGATGGTTTTGTTACATTGTTATTGCTGTTTTCGGCCTATCGTTCGGTTCGTGATGATGCAAAATTGATTCACGTAATCGCATTGAATGAATTCTTGCACCATTGTTTACTCGCTGGTATTGCCAATATGCTAATGCCTTCTGTAGCGGGGCTCTGTTGTCGCCATCTCTAGCCTGTCGATATGACTTTGTTGCACCGGCACGCTTTCGGTTAGTTGTGTTTGCCTTAATTTACGCACACGAATACACATTGCACACATTTGCATACACCACACACACACACACAAATGCACGCACGCACGTACTGAGTATGATGACAAACATTAGGAGCAAATGGTGATGCAATTATTTTTATGTTCAAAAATGTGAGAAGAAACGTAAATTCATTAGGCGAATGTTGTTATGCGTTTGCCTCATTTGGCTGATTGACTGAGTCAAATGGGAAATTTGGAATTGGAGTATGTGCCTGGTTTTTTGTTTTGTTTAAAATTCTTTACAATCAAGAGGTCTGTGTTCAATGATAGCTAATAGAGGTCTGCATGAATGTGTAGAAAAATGGTTTCATGAATTACTCAACAAAATTTCAGTTTCGAACTTATTCAATTCATTGTAAATGAATTGCATACTCAAAATTAAAACGAGCTCTCACCCTATTGTAGGATGGTGTGAATGAGTTACATCCTCATCATCGGCAGCATTTATTCTCTTTGGTTTGAATCAACATTTGTATTGACTGTCTTTGGGCAGAGAATGGGACTTGTACTCGCAGGGATCGGGTCATTCAAATTACCGAAATCAGTGCCATGTCAATTATTAGAGTAGAGGAAATTTGAGTTCGTTAGAAATTACAAAATAATTCAAATATTTCTGTTCAAAACAGATAAATTTACATATGTAGGTATGTATATACATATTATATACTAAAAAACAAGGCACAACTCAAAAATCAAATTTAGAAATCTAACTGTAATTAGTAGATACCAAAACAGGTAAGTATCTAATTCAAGATGATAATCATGCAGAGAAAAATGCTATCTTTTGTTAGGTATGTACTTTGCAAGTTGACTTTTGTCTAAAAACTGGAATGTTTTGTAATCGAGTTCAATACAGATCAAAATGAGCGGTCGCAGCCCAGAGCTCTTACGGCTGAAAATTCACTTCATTTTTCGGGATGAGTCATTTAACATCACCGATATTATTGGCAAAACGCAAAATGAATTAATGTTGTATAAATACGAAGGCGCCCATACATAATAAACAAATTAAAATATTCCCTTTTATACAAGCGAAGCTGTAAAATTTTATCAATGCTTTCTGAAAACTAATAGTTCTACATTTTGTTTGATGTATGTATATTGAAACGATTTTCTGTCATTTATTGTCAAGTTTGGTTTATAGACAATCTCCACGTGCTCCATATTGAAAATTTCTAAATCAGATCGACACGTACGTTCACTCCGAGGGCAAAACATCGACTAGAGTCATTATTTTTTCACAGCCAAAATAGGCAAAAGCCTCAATTAAGCAAAGAACGTGCATCTAAATTTTCTGGAAAAGCCGAAATTGCTACTTACAGTATTTAACTTAAAATTCTGATCTCGTGCCTGCTCACTTGCTCAGCAAATTGGAATTTGCGAGCATTGCGAGAATATTTCTCACTTTCCGGCAGAAAAATTTATAAGACGAGAATTGTAACGCTTTCGCGGAGACGAAATATATCCTTCAACCAATTGAAAATGGATATTTCAACAATAAGTAGGGGTACGAATTTCTCTATGATACAATACGGTATCGATACTTCTGCCATTTAATACCGATATTTTTTACTAAATGGTATTATAGCGATGTGTTTTGAAATCGAGTGCTTGAATCCCCCTATCATATCGAAGTTGAGAAGAAAATTATTTACAAGATAATACAAGCGTTAACTGCGACATTTTTTAACTTAATTTTTAATATAGAAATGCTTCCAGAGGTCCGCATAATGGTCGGGCGACTTTTTTCAAGTTCCAAGAGCCACATTAGTGAAATAACACGATGGGCAGGAAAGAAAACCAGTTTGCTTAAAACGAGATCTTCTTCTTCAAAGCTAACGACCTAATTGGTAATTATACAAACACTTTTTAATTAACAAACCGATTCCATTTTATAAAAAAAATTGTGACTTCATTTTTAATTTAATATCGATATTTTCGATGTCGAGCCTTTGAAATTCGATATTATTGTGTATCCGATTCTTTTGCGGGCGATACTGAGTATCATATCGATGTTTTGTGCATGACATCGTATCTCTAATAATAAGTGAAGATTTTGCGGGACAATACAAAATTCGTAGTAGGCAGTTTTTGTCTATTAGAGAACTCAGCTCTTCCAAACTTTAAAAAAGTTTCCGCGTATTTGAAAAAATATAATGATTTAAATAATTTAATGCAACCTAATAAAAATAATAGTTCCTACTGACTTTACTTCTTCACATTGGAATACCAGTTCATTATCAAAAGTCCTTTGAAATAATGATTTTTGTGAATAATAACGCAAAGTTTTGATGAATAATAGACATATTTTAAATCGATCTCATTAACAAAGTCTTTATCTAGTAGTTGTCATATTTTAGAGAATAGTTGTATTATTTAGTATAAAAAAGTTGAACCATTTGAACTGAACTGCACCGAGAGATACAAATAAGCCACAGTCACCACAGTCAACAAACAAGTTTTTTCTAAATGATTCGAACCACTTAACCAAACCGCATCTATATTTTGGATGCATTTCCAGCCCTGTTATTAACATTATTGTATTAACTTTACCTGTATCAAACATATCCGTGTTACTCCTTCGGTTAACTAAACTAAATCTAACATCTAATAATAGCCACGGAGTCGAAATAATTATCAAAGGAAAGAACTTGCTGAGTAACAGGAGTAGTTCATATAGATTTTTTTTTATTAAAAAAAAAACACTCTGTATCTGAACACAGGGGCGATGTGTTACCATTTTATTTGTTATTCTTTAAAAAAAAAGTAAATTTGGATATATGAAGTAAAAATATAGTAAAAAACGAGCATCTGGGAAATCGAAAGAGCACAAAAAGTCGTTAGTTTGATTTTTTTTTATTGTCTGGGATAATTAAAACAGGATAACAGTATTATTTTCTTATTTCTGTTTTAATTTTCAAATACGGTTACAATAGGCCTATGATAGCTGAAAAATGATACGTAAATGTGAGATTTTATGAAATTCAAATAACGCGAGAATACAGCATCTATGGTCGTTCCTTTTGTAGTTGTTGGAGATCCTGGGAGAGTATTCATGATTAGATTGAATTTGTCTTGTAAAAATTTGACAAGAGGTTCAGCTTCTGCTGTTGCGAAATTTGTATTAAAACCCCCTCCCATAATCATTGGAATTGAATAATAATTGGATTCGAATTCTCTAGAACCGGCTTCCGTATATGGTAGAAGAACGAAATGTAAAAATTGTAAAAACAATGGCAAACAACCGCACAAACTTATATTTCTATAAAACACAAGTAGAGACTGACTGCATTGATCAAGAATAGCTTCGCGTAATTTTGAATTGCTAATCGTGTCTGCGCAGAACAAACTATTGGGGTCGGCCACGCGATGCTATGAGCTGCAGTCACGCCATCTCCAACTGTAGACACGCTTTCTCACACAGAGCCCCTTGCTGTACAACAATACTCATCCGGTATGTCTTACGCTTTCATTGTGTGTTTTTAGAAATTCACTTTAGCTACCCTGGGCATAGATGTTAACACATCAAAAAAAAATTAATTTCTTTATTCGTCGCAGCAAACATTCCTATTATTTATGGAACATATCTTATTTCATTCCTTTACTGATCCTGCTGGCTATCCTGTTAACCCACCATTACAAGATCTTGGCGACGGTTATGTCCCTATCGTACGAATCAGATTTCTCGCATAACATCAGTTCTTTACGCCACCCCAAGGTAGCTAAATTGACTTCGCAGATACAGCTGATAACGCAATTATCGAATTGGACGTGCAAAAGATCGATTGTGATATGGGATGTGTGACATGCCGCCCCTTCTACTAAAACTGAAGATTGCCCATGTCCATGCATTCAAATTTTCTTCCACAAAAAATCGTTTACTATGGCTTAGTGATACTCACCATTGACCGAAATGACATTTGCAAAAAACAAAAAAAAAAATTACAAAAAATGGCCAATGTTGGCACCGCCCCCAAAATCAATTTTAAACTGTCACTCAGTGAGAATTCATTGGATTCTCCGCGTTGTCTGATGCACAGAAATATCATTTTTTGAAGAAAATTGTTATACAAATTAAGAAGCAATAACGAACCGGATGACTTTAATTGCTGAGTCAATTGGAGCTTGTTACCAAATAATGCTAGGTCTTTGCGCAGACTGATGACTGAAATTTTGAGCTGTTGAGATAGATGGCGTTTCAATGACCGATTCTTGTCAATGCGCAGCATACTACGGCGGGTACGACGAACGCTGAGTGTTGTCCCCACTATCATGCGAGTTTCTTATTTTGGCCAAAACTTCATTTTAATAAACGAACTGTATCACTTCTATAGTTAGACTTTAAGGCTTCGGGCGAAGTTTCATTTTAGTAAAGTAAAAAAAAAAAACATATAGCTATGCTGACCTTACAAGCCGGCTGAAGACAGAGTATTTTCCAAAATACCAAACACAATTAAAATATTGCTGGAATAAAAACAGAAGACAGAAAAGTATCGGTAGTGGATATCAGACGTATTGACAAAAGAAGTGAGCGTTTTTTGATGGCGCCTCAAACTATAGCCTGTTTTTTATTAGACAGTATAGCAAAAAAAAAGAAGTTAAACTTGTTGCAAGCGATTTAGAACACTCACTATGAGGGTATTTTTTCTATAACATATTTATTTGATGTTCGATTTCTATAAATAAAATTGTAAAGGTAAAGACCACGAAAAAAAAACTTCTTACAAAAATCTATGTATGTGGAACAACATCTCTTTGTATACCTCAAATTCTAGGAGAAACATCAAGTAAAAGAAAAATGTCTATACGTTAAAGTAACGTAAGATAAATACAATAAACAATATAGATAGATTCATTGCAAAACCTATGTTATTCGAAGATAGCAGGGAACCATGACAGCAGAGTTCCATCCTTCTTTAATATATGTATTATGATACGGGATTTGTTTGTTATTTATTTAACGATTTTACAATCCACAATTGACAGTTTTTCACATCACTACCTTAGCTTTAACCCATTTTGTGCCTCTTTATTTTTAATTTTTGTTTAAATATTCATCCGGCGTTTTGTCATTCACAGCTTTTCATCATTAGTAAATAACTGCTACTATTTTATATATTGGCTTATTTGTTATGCCATTATTGCAGTGAGAGGCAGCTGTGCTCGCCGTTTGCCTCATTAATCTCTACAAACACATACATAAATACATAGACAATATATGTACATACATACATACACACACGAACATAGTTGTGCATTTGCATTTTTGCTGAAGTCTCGAATTTATTGACGTGTCAAAACTTATTTTGGCGTAAAATTGAAAAATTCTTACCACTACTTTTCTTTATTGGTTTCTTTGGTGGTTTAGTACACAGATATGTACTATATACATATGTACCATTTAATATACTAGAACATATACTCCCAGGCACTTGAATAGTGACAGAATAGGATAGGAAAACTGATCAAATGTTAATGTTTTTAACGCTTCGTCATGTTTGTAAATTTTTTATACAACCTTAGTTCGTTCTGTAATAAAAACCACATAAATTAAAATTTCAAGTTTTATAAAAAATCAATTTTTATCAAATTTTCAAACAACAACAACATTAGCAGTGGTTAAAGTTCTGTTAATTTTTATTTTTTTTTTGTCGGTTTTGAAAAATTTTCGAAATTTCCTACATCTGGTTTGTATGGTAGAAAAAATGCAAGGCCAGTAAAAAATAACAAAAATTAACGGGAATTTTTGTATATATATATATAATTATAAAATCTGTCCACATAAATTAAAATTTCAAGTTTTATAAAAAATCAATTTTCAATTTTAAACGAATTTTCAAACCACAACAACATTAGCAGTGATTAAAGTTCTGTTCATTTTTATTTTTTTTCGGTCTTGAAAAATTTTCGAAATTTCCTATATCTGGTTTGTATGGTAGAAAAAATGCAAGGCCAGTAAAAAATAACAAACATTAACGGGAATTTTTGTATATATATATATAAATATAAAATCTGTCCACATAAATTAAAATTTCAAGTTTTATAAAAAATCAATTTTCAATTTTTGACGAATTTTCAAACAACAACAATATTAGCAGTGGTTAAAGTTCTGTTGATTTTTATTTTTTTTTTCGGTTTTGAAAAATTTTCGAAATTTCCTACATCTGGTTTGTATGGTAGAAAAAATGCAAGGCCAGTGAAAAATAACAAACATTAACGGGAATTTTTGTATATATATATATAAAATATAAAATCTGTCCCTTATATGGAAAATGTTTTCGTTAGACCGAAAGTTAAACAAATTGTCAAAAATCAACACGAATTTTTAGCCACTTGAGACTTGGGCATTGTAATAAAAGTTTTTTAAAAATACCTTTTCTAAATTTTGAAAATTTGTTTGAAATTTTAGTCGATATGACTTTTATTAAAGTTATTTCAAAATTTAACAAAAAAGGATTCCGACTTTTTAATCAGCATTTTGAGAAAACTTTTGCATATGCAATTTTTTGGCCCATTTGATTTTACCATAATAAAGAGCTAGTCTGAAGTGGCTTAAAATTTCGGTTGGGTTTTTTTAATTTTTTTTGGTTTGTAATTTTTTTGAAAAACTTTTCACATTCAACGCATCTAGCTTTTAAAACAGAAGATATGTAAGGCCAGTAAAAAAAAATATGTTTATTAAAATCTATGCTTTATATGCAAAAATATTTCTAAGACCAAAAGTTAAAATATTGTCAAAACTCAACGAGTATAAAGTGTCCCATAAATTCATACTTAATAAATTAGAAGTTTTGGTGTTTCCACTTCACGGCCGTGGACTGAATAAACTACTATATGTGTACATATGGAGGGAAGGTGTTGTACGGTGTGATTTGATAACATAACGTTCTTTTCCTGCATGTTCACGAGTTTCTCAGAGTAGTATACTTTGCTTTCCGCGGACCGCTTTGCTTCTTTGTCGATTTGACAACATACAATGATTCGCTGACGAAATAAAAGCTACTTGCTGTTATTCCTCCTCTTTTTTAAAAACTTTTTCTTTGCTATCTCATTCTCTACCTGTTATTACGTCCCTATCAGTTGCTCTCAGTGCGGAAGACGTAATCTTGTGTTCTATTATTCTTGACTTGGACCTATTTTATTTAAAAACTTTATAAATGACATAAGCTCGTGCTTCTCATTCTCGAAATTTCTTTTGCATGCTGATGATCTCAAAGTTTATTCGATTGTTAAGAGAGCAACGAGATTTCTGTGTCGCTTCCATCTGATTTAGATTTAGAGTATAGTCTTGGTGTGAAAGAAAATTACCTTTGATTTAAATAATGATAAATGATTTTTCCTAGAAAGTTGCGTAAATTAAACTCAGCTTATTCGATTGCTGGTACTAATTTGAAATTGCTAGATTAGGTTAAATATCTAGGAGTGTATTTTGACTCTAAAGTCACATTTACTGTCCGTATTACTTTCATTGTTCCAAAACGCTTACTCCATGCTCGCGTTTGTTCGCCGTAATAGTTCCGACTTTTCCGTTCCATATACCCTTAGAAAAATGTTATATTGGTTTATTATTTTAGGTCTCGGTTGGAATATGCCTAAATTATTTGATCTTTCTAAATTTTGCAGAGAATACCGCTTAATATTCCGCTAAGAAATTTGAGGCGTTCTGAATTATTTTACGTACATTCCGCACAGTCAAATTACGCTATGAATGCATCTGTTGGACAAGCCCTCAGGGAAATTAATAAAATGAGTTAAATGGTTGATATCGATCTTTCACTTTCTAGAGTAGTTCTAAGAACATAACCTCAAATTACCTTAATTTAATTTATAAAAAATCTAAATAGTATTTTTTGCCTTAATCACTAGGAAACTTTGTATTCATTGACTGAAATAAATGAATAAATAAATAATTAAAAGAAATAAAACGTTTGGAAATTTTTGGAATTTTTATATGTAAATTATGTACAAAGTTTGAAATTTGGAACAGTATGCTTTTTGTTACAGATTAATAAAAAAATAAACAAAAGCAATTTAACGTTAAAAACATTTTAAATATTGTAAAAAAATGCTTTCGGGTTTGAAAATGTTTTATACAACGGGCACACATAGTTTCCACATAATATAATTAGGTGTGGTACAAAATTTAGTTACAATCGTGCAGCTTTAATATATATTTTGAAAAAAAAAGTTATGAGCTGTAAGGTTTATATTCTTATTATTGTTATTTCAATACTCGTGTTCTAAAAATGAATATTTTTGTCGACACCTATGCAGGGGTTTGTGAGTGTCAAATAGTTTCCTTTTCTCTCCTCATTTTTACGCTGAGTGGCGTACAATGCTCATTTGTTTGCTTAAAAAAATACATCAATCACTTTTTCGCTTTGTTTTTTGTGTACGTGAAACATAAGCAATGAAGTTGAAAATGGGAACATATTTACTGCTACTTAGTGTTAGCTTCCTACCAAACATTTCGTATGTGCCTCCGAATCATGGATTTGAAGCTCCAAAAGGAAATAGTAAAAAATTATACTATGTATAGTACTACATACATATTTATTTCTATAATAGATATTACAAAGAATTAAAGCAAATTGATGTGGTGGTCCAATCGTGAAATCGAATCTTATCATAAAGGGAATTAAATTTCTTAAGCCATATTTAAGCGCGCCTTTTCCGAATTAGTTTATACCCAGACCTTACTTGTGCCAATTGGTAAAAATTTAAACTGTTTATAAAATTGTACGCAAACAGCACGAATAAGAATAAATGCTGAAAATTAGCGGTAAGCAGCAATTTGGAAAAAGAATGTATTACAAATTATCGCCCCCCATCTGAAGATATTAAGGCTTACAATTTTTTGTTGTGTGCTTACTTTTGTTTTGTTCTTATAGTAATACAAAAAAGTGTTGGTAGTTACATTTTCAATCCAGTTAGTGACTTAATAAATTTTCTTTTGAAAATTACTTGCTTTTATCAAACCTGTCGGCAATTCCAAAACTAATATGTTCGATCTCTTCATCAATCACAAACTCTCAGCACTAATCTTGTAAGACGAGTGTACTACATATTATCAATTCACTTGAATTTACAACTCATGTTCCAAATGGCTTTTGAAAAAATATTCCAACAGATGTTATATACACTGCTTTAGGAAAACTTTTGACAAAGTATGTCTCCCCTCAGTCATCCATACACTTCATCATCTTGGCTTTCCAGCTTCTCTTTTCCTTTGGATTTCTTCCTAGCTATATGATAGACCTCAGATAGTTGCATTCGAAAATTCGTCTTCCAATATCATTACTGTTTCAGCAGAAATTCCAACTAGACCCGATTCGGTTCTTATTATTTATAAATGATATATAGTACTACAATAAAATATTCGAATATACTACTTCGACTAAAGAAAAATACTTATTTCAAAGAGATATTACCTACTTAGGTATTTGATGGAACATAACTTTTATGCAAATGCAAATAAATGAGTTTTCCACGAAGAGTCAGCTTCTTACATGGTAAGCAACAATACTTTGACTCAAGTGAATGACTGTGTTGAGTTTTAAGTTTAATTGGTACCAAATGCAATTCTAAAGGCTAGAATTGTATTTGCCTTTAAAAAGCGAATGTCAAACGAACTCAAGAACTCATATGTAACTGAAGCAATTTATTTATAACATTAGTAAGATCTAAATATCAAGTTCACATAGATCGGCTGGAATCAATTCAAAAACAGCTCTTACTTTTTGCCCTAAGTCACTTTAGATGGAATTCTCGGTTTGATCTTCCCCATTATACTAATCGTTTGAAACTAATAAATCTTCTCACTCTAGTCGTGGAAAAATGTTAACACTTAATGTTCCATCGCCGAATTCAAGACACTTGAAACCTCCTCATTTAACCAGTGTAAGTCGAGTTTTGAATTATATTAACTTTCTCGATGTCTGTATAAAGATTTCAACCGCCTTTGCAGGACTTGTATTTTACGTATTATATTCAGCTGATGAACTTTTTTTCCGCAACCGAGTAGTTTTAGATCTCGACGCTTAACAAAAGATCCCTGCCTTGTGCGAACTGCGTCCGCCTTGTCAGTTGGGCCGGGGTATGGTAATCGTTAGGTTTTTTCATTACTATATTAGTGTTCACAAACGGAGAAAAAAGTCAGACGGACGTGTGCTAGTTTTGCATAAAACTTTTTCATTTCGTTTTTCCTACATAAAACTTGTTTCATTTGAATATTCAAATAAAAAAGTGATGACATATATAAGACCACTTGATTATTGATTATTTAAGTCTATGAAGTACATATATGTTCCTACTGATTATGAACAATATAAAATTAAATTGTGTAGCAGTCAGATTAAAATTAAGATTCCTTAGAAAAAATTACTTAGGTTTGGAAGTCAATATGCGAAATTGTTATAAAAAAAAGGAAATCAAAACATCAAAAAGTTTATTATTTTCAATTGAGAAGTTTAGTAAGGCAGAATTTCAAATCTTATTTAGTCCATTGATAGCACGGGCGACCAGTTTTTATCACAGTGCAAAATTCAATATAAAGATGATACACATTTTTGATTAACATATATTTTATGGCGTTTTGCTGTGACTTTATTGTAAATTGACCGCAAAATTTGGAAAAATTGAAAACATATTGCAGAAACGTAAAATAAAAAAATAAAAGCTTATAATGCTATTATTCCGATACTAGTATATGTGTTTGTTTTTCTGTATCTAAGAAACTACATCAATTATAAACAAGTTATGCAAAATTTTCCAAAACAACGGATTCAAAACAGAACCAATAAAACGACAAATTTCCAAGGCTACCGCAAAACTAAAAAACTGCGCTAGTGATTAACTATGTCATAATTCCTTGAAACTCTAGACATTACCCAATAGAGTTATTATTATAAATATTTATTTTACTAGGTAAAGCCAAGGCTGGGAAAATGATTAGTTTCAAATAAGCTAACCCTTTCTGTGGTGCTTCAGTTTATTAGTTTTTATATATGATTACTGAACGGATAAGAAAAAGGTATTTCTCATCAGGACAACAATCTTCTTAAATATTTTGAAATATTTCAATGAATTATTTTGAAACAAAATAACATAATTTAATTTTTCTTGCTTCTTTATAAGATTGATAAATTATTTGCATCTTCGTTCAATGAAATAAAGTATACGCAATGGATACCTCAGTTACATTTCTCGTAACATAAAGGTTAGTTAGGTTTCAGCCAGTCTGAATTATTTTATTTCCACTTAAATGTTAAGGACGTCAAAATGAGTTCTTGTAATGCAAGTAAAAAAACTTTAAAAGTTAAAGCTTTGATGCTTTAGGAAATTCGTTTTTTTTTTTATAAAAAGCCAAACATTTCATGTACTATAAATACACCTTTTTGACCTGCCACCATATCTGCTTTGCATATTAAAAATAAATTTCATCCATGAATAAGTGTTTAGTATCGCGAGAGGAATATCCACATGCCGGACATATATTTCATATATTTGGCTTGATTCTGGATAAGTAGAAGCTCTTAGTTGGGTCAAACTATCGCGGGATTCGCGAAGCAGCCGGTGCTACTCGTCTGCAACAGGTGGTGGTTTGGACTCCTTTCACGGCATTTACAGGGCAAAAGTCGACGCTGTTAGTTACTCTCTATAAGTTGATGTTACCTAAGAGCTGCCTAATCGCTGTCGATCCAGTGGTTGAGTCCGCGGTTCACCTGTTTGTTTATGGCATTGAGTGCTGTTATTTTGTTACTATCTTTTAGTTAGCGTTGCTCCTTTTTTGCAAGATTCCAATAGAGGGATAAAAAAATATTAGATGGAGTTATGGTGTGGATCCAGTTTAGATATGCCATGTTTGATTTTTTTTATAAGAAACAACAGCTCTTTGAACACCAAAGCTGTAACTCTTCAAGTTTTTGTACTTGTGGTGCAAAATCCACCTCTGATGGGATTATCCTTTAAGTGCAAATAAAAAAAAAAACGCAGTAATGCTGAACTACAGGTATCAGTACTATGACCCAAACGCTATCGCCTTTCTGCTTTTGATACTAGTATCATTCAATTTTGTTCTTTAATATAATTTAGAGTAAAAATAAATGAATGAAATGAAGAGCCAGTTTAAATATTATGTGCTTACTTTTACTGCGTCACGGTTATGCAGAAAATTTCGTGTTAGACAAGAAAGTTTTGCAATTGAAAGTTACATTATCGCAGCTGGTGTTCCTCAAGGCAGCGTTTTAGGACCAGTCTTATATTTAATATATATAAGCGATCTCAGATAAGTCAGTAAAATCTAGTCACATTAACTTTTGCGGATGATACAACTATACTTAGTGCGCACTCGAACACAAGCACAAAATCAACATTTAAAAGCCGAAGAAGAATAGCTAAAAACTTGGGGAATTAAAGTCAATGAGTCTAAGAGTATACAGGGTAACATTCACACTAAAAAAATACACTTGCACTTTGGTTTCAATCCCCAACAGGTTTTTGTTCGTTAAGTTAAAATTTTAACTTTGCAAATTAGATAGAATTCAAAGGCTACAGTCTAAAACCTTGAGGGCAATATGCGAAGTTCAATAAAAAACTTCATAATTCACAGCCACCTTATGATAAACAAGTTGACGGTTGAAATAGAGATAATGCAAAAATATTACTTGTTAAGATTATTTAACCATCCGAATAAGCTTGCTAAAAATTTACTCAAACAGACCTACCCTAGGCGATTAAAGTGAAAGAACATAAAATTAAAGTGTGATTAAAGACTTTGTCCTACCTCTTTATATTACATGGGAAATCATTTCGTAACATACATACATACGTATTTCATGCTAATATCTTTCAGGATACCGACCACTTGCGGTTAGGAAGCTCGTATCTTCCGACCCCCAAAAACGCAGCTTGAAAATTAGGCCTTTCCTACCGCCTAAGCTGTGGAAATGAAGCTCGTCATATGATGCGCAGCCGATACACAAGTGCCGAGCGGATCGGAGTCTTGTTCTTTCAGACCGCGTCGGCAATACGAGTACAGGAAAATCGATGCGAATCGATTAATCCAACGTCACAACGTCAGTCTAAAGTTTATGTTTTAAACTTCGTTTTTTTAATACTGTAAGAGTAAATTTATATACATATATTGTAACTAATAACCAGTTAAATTAAAAAAAAAAATATATTCTATTATATATTTCATGCTTATATCCATCCTTTAGTGAACTACTTTTGTATGATGTCCCTCATGATATCTTTATAAATAAATTCACTACTCGCTTATTTTGCTATTTGGCACAGTGGCAGCATTGAGCTTACCTGTATTCTAGCGTTAAGAATTTTAAAATTGTTGTTAGTTTCTCTTAAGAAAGATGCAATAAATAATTTTGTAATAAAAAAAAACGGTCTTACATATGTTGCTATGAACAGACATGTACGTATATATATTTGAACTTGCCATTAATGCAACTCGTTGAAGTAAAGCATAGATAGTAAAATATTTTTCATAATTAAAAAATTTTTAATTAACTAAATAGCATGTGGTTTGATTGTAATGGAACTCTGCATTAAATTAAAGTAAACATGCGACCATTCCATTTTCTAAATACAAATAAACCATTGAATGAATGCCTTTTGGATGATAGATGTGACCGTTAGAGGAGGAAAACGCAAAATAAATAAATAGAGAAGAGAAAACTGGAATATGTGCTAATGAAAACACACACACAGACGCACACACAAACAGTGTGCCAAATGAGTTCTTGATTTCTCTAACCCTCGCGTTGATGGTCATTGCCAAAGCGCCCCTTTTGCTGACTCGTTTTTGTTTTTTTTTTTTTTTGTGTCACGTTAAATCATATTGTTGTTTCGCATAGTCCAGTTGTCATTGGCAAAAGTGAGTTCATCTTTTTTCATACTTCATTTATTTTTACTATTGTCTCTGTGCAATTTTACCTTGCTGCAAATATCCTACTCTTATTTCAACTTTAATATAATTTGGTTAGCGTCTGTGGGATTTCACTGTCAGTTTCGCTACTCTGCAAAAACAAAAAAAAAAACGATTAGTATGATGGGTAAGGTGGGTGGATATTACATAACTAGAGCTGAAGATAAAAAAAATGAAAATCAAATCAACGTGTAGGCAGCTGGTTCAAAAATGTCTTGACCACCACCGTGCACAATCGGGTGTAATAATGAAGTGCTATTTAATGATTCCAAAGGGCAACCGCAACACAACTGAGTCCCAAAGCAAAACTACAAAAAAAAATACACACACAAAAACAGAAAAACGAAAGAAACATGAAACCTTAACAAGAATAGCAAGCTGCAATGTAGTATGTGTGTGCATTAGGGTGCCTCAACCAAAAAGTTGCGGCTTTTCTACGGGAATTATAAAAGTAATTATGTCCTAAGACTTTCGCCAAAATGTTTCGCAAAAGCAATATGATTTACGTCAGGTGGTTTTTTCTATAAACATAAATAGTTTTTTTTAAATCCTTTAAAAAAATCACGTTAATGTGAAAAAACGTTTTAAGCTTAATGCCATTTAAAAATAACTACATTTTTGGAGGAGCTTTCAAATCGAAACAGCTCATGTCTTAATATTTTTTTTGAAATATTTTGGAGACAACCTTACCCCTATTCTGTTCACTTTACAAATTATAAAAAAAAATATATAACGATAATATTAATTTATGAGCTCAAGGCCAGTATAAGGAAAAGTTATATTGGCTATGCACTTGCCTAGCAAGTCGTAGGTTGTGGGTTCGAGTGCCGGTGGAGTCATGAAAGAAATCTGATAAGGAGATGTGGTGATCTCCGAAAAAGCTATAATTTCTATCACTCCTGACTGTTGTTGTCTCTTTTCCAATATACTTTTCGTTAGACTGGCCTTGAGCTCAAAAATTAATATTATCGTTTAATAAAAAAAGGCCGAAAAATAATATACATATGAAAAAAAAATATATATTTAACACTAATTTTAACTAAGCAAAAATCTTTTGGTTATTCTGTAAAAAACTTGATACAACTTTTAAAAGTTTCAGTGTGCTGAGCTTTTCAAAATTTTGATGAAACAGTAAAACAGATATTTTCTTTGTGAAAAGAATTTGAGATCTTGATAATTTTTAAAAAAGGTTTTATTTTCGACACAAAATACCAAAACTGTGGTACAAAAAAAATTTTTGTCAATAAGCTAGATTGAGAAATTGTCAAGTGTTCGGCATAGGACGGTTAATCTATCATAAATTTTATAATTCCGCTTGAAAAAATTTTAATTTTAATGTGACTTACAATCCCTAAGAAAAAAAAATAAGAGTACATTTTAAGTCTTCACCAAAATATTTAAGCTCCGCATTGGATTAAAATTTCTTTAAAAAAAATCTTAACCCCACCACTAAGAAAAACGTACACTTAATACATTTAGGTAAATAATATAAGCAAATACAGTTATTTCAAATAACTAAACAATTTTTTTACTAATTTTATTAAAGCTTAATAAAAAATAAATGGTCATCCTTTGCGATACAAAAAATGTTTTTTTTTTTCAAATTTAAATTTGAATCTAGCAGGATGTGGCAATGATATTTTATGCATTAATTTTCAGCTTAGAAAATATGGACAGTTTTAAGTAGAAAATGTCACGAAATGACCGTAATGCCTTTGAAGGGTTAATACAATATATCTTACTTTAAAATACCATTTTTTCGGACCAAACGGTTGCGGAACACAAATGAAGCTTTCATGACATGCCCTAACAAATTTTGATTTCCAAGAAATCTTCGAGCATACCATGTATTAATTTTCGATAAGTTAAGCCTTTCCGGAATTTTAAATGTGAACATCTCAAATGTTTACCAGTACTCCGAATTAACAGTAGAAGCAAAACTCAAATTTCAGTAATTACTTGGGAATGAAAATTGGAGCGACTAAGTTATCGAAATTTTTTTATGAAAATATGGAACATTAACATTTTCTTAAAACTTTATTTCACAGCTCGAAATTTAGTTGCCTAAATAACAATTTATATACATAATTTCATTCACAATTAACTCTTGTTTAAGGGAGTTCTTTTAAACTGGTAACGTGAATTTTTATTTATCATACAATTTTTTAATAAAATTGCCATTAAAGTATGTTCTGAATTTGTATCGAAATATTGATCGATTTCTCAAAAATAAAGATGGCAATCTCCTCTCCAATTCTTCGTGCATTAATACCATCGTGAATTAAGAACACTTGCACTTTCAACACACCCCAACTTAGCATAGTTGCACACAAATTTAATTCATAAAAGAAATTTTATAGTTAAGCATTTTTTTTATTTTGGCGCACCCCAATGTACATACGTACATACATACATAATATATGTAGATATGCAAAGCAAATTTCTTTATAAAGAACGAAGCATACATACTAGAAGCTGCAGATGAGCAGATACAGTGATTTGTTTTAATTACTTCTCGACGCAGTGAGTAGAATAGATAACGGAAACAAACCGAACATATCACTATCAACTCAATTCCACAATATGTACGAAAAGTTTGTGCTCCTTTTGCCATACTACTTCCGAACACTAAAGTAAATGAATTGTTTGTTCCCTTCCTTATTATTTGCTTAGTTTCGTTTGTGTTCAAGAGCAAACCCAAAGAAAATACGATACACAAAACAAAAAACTATTCATCTACCTAATATTCAAACGACCCGTTAATTTAGCCTCAAAAATTTCTACATATTTTTTACATACATATTTAGGTAGAACTATGATACAATAAAGAAAGTCAATTCCATTGCCACTTTTTGGACGCCATATTAACTATCTGACAATAAAACAAATTATGGCATTTCATGCTACCATCCGTAATGGAAAACCGAATATTTTATGGAAATGCAAATTTATAATATGAGTTTCTAAGTTTTTTGTAACTTACAATAAAACATATGGCAAAATTAATTGCGATCTATTAAACGCAGATAATTCACAAACCTTAATTTAGGTGAGACAATTATAAAAACAGTTTTGGGTACCATTTTTTTTTCAAATCAGGTTTTCTATTTACGAGATATACATACATAATAAATTTGGTAATATCATAAAATGTTTTTTCTTTAAATTACCGCATAACAGATCAAATGAAAGGAACTTCAGTTTTTATTACTATTATCTCAAAGAATCTGTAATTCCACCCAGCAAAATATTTTTAAACTTCTCTCATTGAACATCTTCGGTTATTCTTTTAAAAGTTGTATGTAAAATGTTTGAATTGATTTTTAAAGCAAATTTTTTTCATTGATAAGTTTTCTAATTATACGAAACCGTCCATTTTCTAAATAATGCCCAATATATGTATAATTGAAAATTACCCTTTTCTCTAAATATGCGATGGGGCAAAGCTTTGCCAAATATTTACATCTGGGGAAATGTCAATAGTCTGTTTTTTAATAATAAAATAAATTCGAAATGCAACTACCCTCTTCCTTGTACCATGGGCAGAATATGAAATCGTACGAGAGTTCTAACAACAGGAAACAAAACGAGTAGCGACTTCCTCATAATCTATATTCTTTGGTATGAATACTAGGGGATTACTAAACGAATGGTTTCGTTTTTCGTTTGTGAACACTAACTTTATGTTTCGTTTCTTTCCGCAGGTGAAGTAAAGTTACCGGTTGCAAAATGTTCTCAGTAGTTTCTTCTTCCGAAATTATATTTTATTTATTTGAGTTCAATTTATACTCTAATTAAGAATTTGAATTAGTGTTTCAGAGTTGCCAGGTGTTTAATGCTGTTCGATAGATTGCAAAGTATGATGATAAAAATGGTTAAATGTTTTCAATCTATAAACTGAATCTGTCTCAGAGACAACCCCAGCAGGATGATGTGATGTGTATAATTTCCTCAGCTAACTTTATCACCTTGTGCCCGTAAGGAGTAAATGTCGTCGGACTCGTTTATAATAAAGCGAAGTCGTCTGGAAAACATGTTCAGTATATGGGAGTCTTCGCAAAACTGAAAGATTCTCGCGAATATGTACTTATACTTCTCAATTTGTAAGATAACTATAAACGATAATTGAAAAAGAAATTGTTAAAATGGTGTTGTTGTTGTTAACCCATTTTAGTAGTATGAGACAACAACACAGCATTATACTTCATCATGATTTAATTATTAAAGGTTTGATACATAATGGCAGCTAATTTCTAGCTCTCCCGTACAAAAGGTTGCATTTGCGAAGGAAGTAGAAAAGGGGAAGAGTGTAATCCCTTTTTGTAAAATTTTTTTTAACAAGTACGCAAAATATGTAACTAGTAGAGTTTAAGTTGCATAAAATCCAAATATGTTTCGTAGTCTACGAAATATTTGATGCATTCTTCTGATTCGAAACTCTTTCGTTATGCAAACGTTGATTTTAATTAACAAATATCATTATTATAAGTAAATAAAAGTGAGTTTTCTGCATTTAGTGGTAAATATATGAAATGGTTGGAACAATCAAATTTTTGTAGTTCACAATTAAAAAAACATGTGATATACTTCTTTGTTCTTATAAAAACCAAGCAACATAAATTCCTTTGAACGCCAGTATTATATATTGTGAGGTGAGCCATATTAATTCATTCACTAAAACTCACACAAACTCCCCACGCCCCAATTGTTGCGACTTTTCTTATACGTTTGATTTACGTTTTGGTCGGCTCCGAAAAATCGCAACGTAAGTCAAAACGGCGTAAATCGAGCTTAGAGCCCTCCACTTGATTATTGATGATTTCAAACAAAGTAAGTACTGTTTTTTATTATATTACGTTCAGAGAAATGTATGGTACAAAAAGTACATAACCATAAGAAGCTATCTAATCACAGGATTACGTTTCAACAATTTACATAGAATAGATAGAATTGGGCAGAAACCCATTCCAAAACGGCGACAGTGAAGTTCGGGAATACAAGTTATTAGCAACCTACTAAGAAACAACTAATATTTACACTAATATTTCACTTGGGCAGAAATGCTTATCATCTATTCTAATGGCATACACACTCGAAGGTCCTAATTAAAGATATATATTAACATTTATTTAGAATATTTGATTTTTTTTTTAAATACTAATTTAAATTATCGAAATTCGGAATGCCCACTCACTTTGGCAAGGGAGCCATGGCACAGGGGTGGAGGTGAAAAAGAGTAGGGATACGATCACAACGAGCAATGGGCTTTGGAAAGAAATCCTATAAAAAAGATAGGAAACAGCAAAGGTCTTGGAAAACGGTCACTCAGTATACCAATCACGATTTAGATGCACAAATTACCTATGAACTGCAAATAAAACTACATATTTGCATTATATAAAATATTTACATTTTTATAAAATACTTATTCAAATTGTCACATTTTTTAGGAAAAATGTCAGCGAACTAAAACTTTGTTTTTTTTTTATTTTTTTTGAATCTTACTACCATTTAAAAATATTTGATAAGATGCATACATAAATTTTCAAAGAAATAACACTGTTTTAGCTAAGGGAGACGTCATGTGAAGAGTGAGGAGCAAAGATGTTTATGTATCAAACCTTTCATTTATTGAATCATGATACTTCATTATAAACTAGCTAACTATATAAAAACAACAAAACCACAATGGAGATATAATCAGCAAACCTTCCTTAAAGAAGAATCTTTTGTGGAGTTCCTTGGAAAGCAATCCTTCTGTGCAAAACGCTAAGAAGGGTAATAATAAACGACGGATAAAATATGCGAAATCAGTACACTGATAAGCCACCCTCCGCCTGGCCTGGCTGAATTTTCTACGGCATTACCAACGTATTTTATTTTATTTTTTTGAATTATCTCGAAAACTTGATATAGTGAAGTTCAACTGACATCAGATTCGAATGCAGCACTTCAAAAACTTTCGTGAAAATATAGTTCCATTTGTATTCAAATTTGCTCATAAAGTTAAAAGTTCCCTGTCTTTCTCCGACTAGCGCCCTCGCTGTTTTCACAGTTAATGAGTTTGATATATGTACAGGGTGGCCCATATAAACTCCGAAGAAAATTACAATATAAAAGTGCCACAAATTGGCAAATGTTCACTTATATATTTTTTTGATACCTAGTTTTCACTACTTTCAATTAAAATACAGTTTAGCCTCTAATAAAAATCATATACATATAATCCAAAGTTTTAAGTTTCATTGAAAATTTCAAAGAACTTTCATCGAAATTATAAAAATAGAAAATCTTCGATCATGTAGTTTTGTAGTCCATTAAATTTTAATATATTAAAGTGCAAGTTTCTAGTAACTACCGTTGATTTTTGAGACTTTTTTATCGCATCTGTTTTCACGTAACAAATTAAGGGAAATTAACATAAGGTGGTGCTACAAGTACTACTACAAAATTCCCATGTACATATTTTGTTTTTACTTTTACGTAAGAGTTGGTAACATCACCTTGTATGAATTCACCGTGATAATAAATAAACCAAATTCACTTTTTTATTGCAGAAAACCAAGAAACCTGCGGTAAGAAATATTCTCAAAAATCAATGGTAGTTCCTATTTACTAGAAATTTGCCTTTTACTATACTTGGAAATTTGCATCGGAGTGTAGTGTTTGTTTTTAATTGTTATCTTAATATAAAGTCAGCATTATATTTTCACAGAAGGAAAGTAATTGCTTTAGGCTTGAATAACACTAGAAAATAATGCAAATTAAATGAACAACGATTTTACCCAAAAAATCCTATTTTCTGATAAAGCACATTTTCATCTCGGCGGCTTTGTTAACAGCTAAAATTATCGGAAGATCTGCATGTAATCGTCGAGAAGGCAATTCATCCGCAGAGGGAGGCAATTTTGTGCAAATTTTGAAGCTGCAATTATACCCTTAATATTAAAAGGCCATACCTTGATATTACAGTAATTTTAAGAAGACTAAAGAAGTGAAATCGAATGCCAAATCTTCCTTTAAACTTTCATTATATAAAATTATATTGATAAACATTCGTTTCTTTTTGTTTTAATAACTTATTGCTCATTGAAAGCCATTTTTATGAAGACTATATATGCACATCTATGGAATGTGATATTTTAAAGGGTTCTGACTATTTTTCCTTTATTGATTTAATTTTAATTAATATTTTAAAGAAATATAGCTTAGTCTCTAACACACCCGTTTAAATTTAGCGTTTCAAACTGGTACAAACGGAGTAAATCCAACAAATTTTCATCGTAATCTCACACTTTTAATCAGAATTTTCAGAAAATTTTCGGACATGTAGTTTTATAGCCCATTTAAATTTAATATGAAATAGTAAGAGTTGGAAGTAGCCATATTTACTCTTGATTTTTCCATATATGTAACAAATGTGTTTTTTATACAGAATAAACAATAACAAAAAAAAACAAGGTTTAATAATATTTACATCGATTTCCAAGAAAAAAACGCATTCTATCACCTTAACGAAACTGCGGCCAGAAATTAAGAATATTCTTCTCTTTAAAAATAGTTTATTTGTAGTCATCTGAAAAAATTTTGAAAAAATTGTATCATTTTGAGATTTAATGTTGAGACCCTTCTTTTTTCAGTGAAAAATCTTTAAGTTTAACATTTTATTTGATCACCTTACGTTTTACATTATTTGCCTGATGTGCTTCAGAAACGTAAAAAAACAAATGGCTATAATGAATATTTGAAAAATATACCTCGCCTAGGATTACGTGGTAAAATTTCGCCAGAAATATTTAAGAACCAAAAATATTTTAACTCATTAACGCGCACAAAGGTACATCATTTTGATTCTATTTTGTAGAGAAGATTGCAAAACATTTGATTTAGAATTCCGCCGGTTATTTGTCCTAACATATTATTTTCCACAAAATTTCACTCAAATAAAATGAGCTTTAGCTAAGCGACGAATTCTGCAGAAAATAAAAATCTACTTCGAAATACTTAGGCAAAATTCATATATGCCTTAAGTTTCTAATATTAACATTGAAAGCTAATAGAACTTAAATTAATATGCGTAGAACTCTGCGTTAATTTTACCCAGAATTTGCTTGAGAAGTAGGAATATTTTATCCCTTTGCTTATCTTGAAAATTTATGTTTCTCAATACCTTTCATAAATTGGAAAGTAAATTTATACTGGGTTAAAATTTTGTATAAAAATATTAATTTTGAAAATTTATTAAACAAGTACATAGCAGCACTTTTGCTCAGATTTTCGCTTCACCCGTTTTTTGAACTCCAAAGAAGATCGGATCCAAAACTTAAAATTTTTTTTGGTTAGCGTGGCTGAGTGGTTGCGTGCTCGCCTATCAACTCTGTGTATCATGGTTCAAAGCCAGGTAAAGTCTAGAAAGAAAGGAGTCTGATGAGGAGATGTGGTGATCTCCGAAAAAGTAGGTATCACTTCTACCACTTTGAAAAATCGTTGTCTTCTCATATTATTCCCTAATACAAATCTGGCCTCAAGCTCTATAAATTACAATTTCAAATTTTATTCGGCTAAAAAATTAATTTTGGCTGTATGTAAAGGTTTTAATATTTATCGCTAGTACTTTCATACTGAATCTTAAGGCCCGCACACAATGACCCAAAAATTATTACACAGTATAATTAAATTATACCGTGCGATGTACGCAAATTTTGAATACAATTTCTATACAATAGTAAATCGTTGATATGACGTAGGCCGATAGTCAGAGTTAATATAAAAAATTTGATAATTAAATCGATGAACAATGACGATAATTTGGAAATGCAAGGAGCACGTAATATTTATGTAAAATATCTTTAATGATATTTCGATTTTATAACGTCAGAAAAAGTCACATAAAAAATACACGGTAATTTAAACATTATTTCAATTATAATCGTATAGTTTTTTTTTAATTTATGAAACAAAAAGTTTGCTTACTTTACATAGCAGAAAATATATGACTCCTCGATATGGATGTCAAAACATATGGCAATTTTGCTAATCAATGTGAATTTTCATGGAATCATCCTAGTTGTAGCGAATTATAGATTTATTTAAATTAATTATTGTTTAGAAAAATTTTTAGGATCTTAGCGAAAATTCCCGGTATTTATCTCCGAATATTCTTTTACATGCAATAATTAACTAGAGCAAAAATAGCTTTACGAACTACTGTGCGCGGTCACCTGAATTGCACACTTCCGTTGCTTACCTCAAAACGCTACTGTGCGGCATGCGGTGTTGTTGTTGGTACACCCACAACCATGTCATGTCCTTTTTCCTTCATATTCCACTTCCCTTTCCTTTCCCACACAACGTTACTACCTTTAAATTGCTTTGTTCTTCTTTGTTTTTGGTCTACAAAACTCTTTACTTTTGCTTCATTTATTTTATGCGGCGAACGAATAACTCAGTACCCAGTAGTTTTTCGGGTGTCAATTTCCAATTAAATACCAGCGATATAACTAGCACCTTATTGACAGCTACTTTCCTAGGCTTGGAGTCGTAATGATGTTAATGCTTTGGAGGGAGTGGCGCGGGAAATAAGCCGCAAAAAGTTTTAATTTTCTGATTTTCAAATACTCATCGTAATAGCTCGCTATTTCCACTTAGTGACTTTGTAAACTTTGAGTTGTAGTATCTCCAGGGACCATAAATAACGGTTATTGTTAAAATTTCAACTCGAAAAATCATGCGGAAAAACAAATGCTCCATATATAAAAATTAAAACATCATACAATACATGTAGCAAGGACTTCAGCGACATTGATTTTTAAGTTTTGGATTCTTTGTATATAAATCAAGTTCTATAGTTATTATTGAGTTGCATATTTTGTTCAGAAAATACTCGTTATTTTTGTATTATTTATCGCTCACAAAATAAAATTTAATTTCTAGGGGATATTTTACACAAATAAAGTTTTATGTTCGTAGCAAAATATAAATCTCCAGAAATAACGTTTATTTTCCAAATAAAAAATATAACTCTAGAAAAACAGTAATTATTTCTTAAACAAAAAATAAAACTAAAGAAATAACGGCTATTTGCTAAGCAAAAAAAAAAAACAAAACTCAACAAATAAGGATTAAAAAGTATTTTTTTTTTATAAATTTAAAAGCGTTACGACACCTGAGTATCCCTCATAGATAGCCGTCAGTTGCTCCGTTACATCTTTCAATTGAAAGTAGGGATTTCGTATTTGCGCCCGAATTATCGCGTCTCGCCCCACTGTGTTACAAAAAAGTTCAAGTGTAGTTTGACTCTTTTAAGTTACTTAGTCGGAAAAATTATTTTGTGCTAACGACTTTCAATTGAAATGTTAATTTTTGTAGGTAAGTATTTGAATTGTTCAATTATGCTTTGCGAAAACTTTATTTATTGAAAGTGAGTTTCCATATATTAATTTTTCGAACGACTTATTTATATCAACAATAAGGGCTCAATGCCATTTATTTATTAGAAAATTATTTAAGAAAACAAAACAATGGTATAATTTTCTTAGAAAAATATGACCAAGGAATTAATGCGGTCACAATTAGAGGAATTAATATTTTTAAACTTATTTGGAGGCGAACTAGCAATTAAATAACAACCGAAACCGGACCGCACAGAAAGAAAAAAATAAATATTTGTTGCGTTATTTATAACAAAAGTGTTCGGAAAAAATAAGTCAAAGAACATGTCACAATGTATGGCCAACTCTGTTTACATGGACAAAAAGTGAAAAAGAAAATATTTAAAATAAATTCTATTATTTAAAAAAAAGTATCCAAATTTTTATATCAACGATTTTTTGGCGTAAAGAAAAAAAGCAGACAAAAAATCTTTGGCACTCACCTTGTGGCTAAATTGGCGCTGCGTGTTCTCTCGTCTAACTTTCGAAGCGCGCCCTCCGAAGGGTTAAGAGTGAATTAAAGGACGTTTGTTCTACTACTGTTGTTTTGTTTAACCCCACTTCGGTTTTTTTTTTTTATACCAAACAGAATAGTCGTAGTTCATTAGCGAAATACTGGCTTTGAATTAGATAGCTGACAGTGAAGCAAAGGGTTGATAAAATTGTATGCCAAATAAACAATTTTTTTGGACCCCTGTGCCCCTATATACGAGTACAAACGCTCTGTAATTTTATTTATATGGAAAAGTTTTAGAGATATTGATATTTGCATTTTTTCGATTTTTTATTGGGTACATTTACAGTGAAAATTTAAGGAAATTATGTTCAAAATTATTTTACCAGCACAAAACTGTGTACAGTGATTTTTTTACAATATTAGCAATATCTTTTTCGATAATTTTTAATAAAAATATAGTTCCAACATACACCAAAGTTTCAAAATTTGTGAAAATTTGTAAAAACAAAATTTCAATAATTTAAAAGAAAAATGTCATCCAATTTTTTAAATTTTTAATCACAATTTTCATAAAGTTTCCGGGTTTGCAGTTTTGTAGCCAATACAATTCCAGTCAAGTGGTTAAAAATTCCCCTTAGTTATTGACAATTATTTGGCTGCTGCACATTTTTTTCTATATAAGGCAAGAAAACAAATTTTTTGCAAAGAAGACCTTGAAAAATAATCGTAACATCCCGAAAAATTGCATATAGAGAAAAAAAACTGTAACTCGATTTTCGGAATTATTATTTAGGATACGCCCGTGGTGAGTTCACCAGTAGGGGCTGCGCCAATTGATAACCAAGTTCTATTATCTTTTTACTGCAAGAAAATTATGACAGCTATTAGTTGCAGAGCAGAGAAAAAACAAGAAAAATGAAACAAATATACAGAAAACACTTACCTTTACTAATTTCAATTATTTTTAGAAATAACAGCTATGAATTCAATAGACCTTTTAACATTAATTTTACAACAAACAATTGGATGATTCACAAGTTGTCATAAATCATAAAAGGCGTACAATTTTTGATTTCAAAAGTTATGTTTTTGGATTGCATTAAAACAAATAATTAAAACTAATAACTAATAATTAAAACTAACTAATTTCGTATTTTTAAATTTTATAACTTTATGATTTAAGACACATTATGACACCTTGTGAATTGCCCTAATATATTTTCGTATTTATAATACACACACACACATTACGGTCTTATTCTACATTATCTATGCTTGTTGTCAAAAATCCTCGCTTACTTATCAAATATTTCACTAGCCTTATGAGATCGGCAAACTATATTCACCTTATAACTGTCAAAAATTTCCATTTCAAAGGATTTTTATTACCGTTTTTTTCTCAGCCTTTAAACACAAAAAAGTAGTTATGGCAGAACTGGTGATAGTTTTTGACAAATCTCTAGTTTACAGCTAGCTCCAGTGTACTGCTGGGATTTTATACAAATATATCTGTATATTGTTTTATAGTTGTAATAACCTGTTTTGTTTGCAAAGGTTCAAATATTGTTTACACCTCGGTCACACCGACACGACAACTAGGTATACTATTCCTAGTTCATTTATTGTTTGGCTGGTAAAAATGGTATGGACACGGAGTTGTGGGAAAGAGCGGTGAGGGGGTGGAGGGGGCGGGCATGATGCTGCTTAGGTCGGTCGTTGTCTCGGTTACCCCTGCATGCAAAGAGAAAGATTTCGAAAATATTTTCATAGTTAGTTTGTTGTCTATTTCCTGGTAAAATTTAATTTATTTTGCACTCAATGCTGTTGTGGTGAAAACAACATTTTTTCTTTTATTTCTATTCTCCCTCTTTCTTTTCGCATTTCGCTGCCACTCTTCATTTGTTTTGTTTGTGTAATTGTTTTACACTTTGAGTTAGAGTTTTGGTGCATACCTTGCACGTGTTGGCATAATAAATGATTTACATTCCTGCTCCGACATTCTAAGCAAATAACCGTCACATGATGTCTGTCTGCCGTCAGCTGAGTGTCGGCATCTCTTGCTTTCGTTGATGCGAGTATTCATTGTCGTTTGATTGTCGGTTTTCCGGGTGATTCAAATAAAGTGAAGCGTCACCGCCAGCAGTTGGTAGTAGTGGTTGGTAAATAAAAACGTAGATATTGTTATGTGGACATTTGAATATATTTTTCTTCATATTTGTACATATATACATATATATATATATATATAGATTTACGTTTAGAATTTCCAATTAGATTTTATATTTATTAAAATCACAAGAAATCTTCTCAAATGGGAAAAAAAGCTGGTAGAAAGATTGGAGAGTGTGATGGCAGTCGTACAGGGATTTGTGTTATCATCAAGCTAATAGCCATTGAATTAGAAATGAAAAATTTGTTTATAATTTATAGGATTTTTATATACAGAAGAATTGCTAAATTAGTTGGTATAACGTTAAGTTATGCTAAGCAATTATGCGAATTTTCACAGCAAGCTCTACGGAGAACGAAAAAGGTTTATCATATTTTTTGGAGGAAATTGCTCTCAGCGATGCGGCGCATTTTCAAATCTCTGAGTTCGTGAACAAATAAATCTGTCGTGTGTGATTTCAGTTGAATTCGGTAATTTATTCATATCGCAAGTAATTTCATTACATATTTTTGGCTTCGGTGATATGACAAAGCATGTTATTTCCGCTAATTTTTTTTGGAATTCTATTTCGATTAATAATGAAAAAAATTCCATTCCTAATTAAAATACTGCCTTCATTTTGTGATATTCAATGATTTGCTGAAATTAATGAATCTAAACGGCTACAATACTAATTCCAACTCGTTTTCAGAATATACAATTTTTGATCACGATTTGTCAAATTTTACAAAAATGAAAAAAACTTTTTACTGATTGCAAAGTGGAAACACGAATAGGCTACTATTTTTACATTACAATAAAAAATTATTGTTATTTTTGTTATTTTTACAAAAATAGCTACAGTAACGGAAAAAGGTATGCGAATATTAACTTTTGTATATTAAGTATTTACAATTTTTATCATGCACAAGCTTTTTCGTTGTTTTTTATCAAATTTACCTGATTCTATAACCAAAGCCATATAAGTCTTAATTTTAGACTTTGTTGAAAATTCATAAACATTTACCAAAAAAAAAAAGTGACATCTAAATTTAAAATTTTTTAATTCGAATTTTTTAGAATGAGTTTTTTACAGTCTATTCAATACCAGTCTAATAAAATGCAAGTTTTAAGAGACTAAAAATCAACTTTGGTTATTGAGAATTTTTGTTGCTGACGGTGTTGTGCATTTTTTTTCATACAAAAATATTCGAACATTAGTTATGTATATGAAAAAAACACCGCCAGCAAAAAAAGGTATCAAAAATTAAAGCGAGAATTTCAGAAGTCAATGAGCTATAATATTTCATATTCAAAACTTTTTTTTTAATTATTAAAAAACGTGAAATTTCGCTGAAATTTTAATTTTTAATTTACCGAGTTTTTTATATTTTAGTAAATCATATCACGAATTATTTCAAGTTTGGTATAATGAATTTAATTACGATAATTTAGGGAGAGAAATAACTAAAAAATCAAAATTTTTAAAATTAGGTGTGGTGCGTTAAGATACTAACTACTAAATTCATAAAGATCGATTGAGTACTTTGGACGCCTATAAAGGACTCACTTTCATTTTAATATATGGCATAGTGATTTTTGATTTCACGTTTTTGATTGAATATTTTTGAAGTTTTAGTTTAAAATAATTGAGTTAATAACAAATAGTGTCAGGTAAATACTTTACATGTGAGCCCTGGCCACTCAGCACTTGGACCATTTAGAAAAATACTTCGCCATGCGACCTGCTTAGCCTGGCTTCAATGATTGGAATGAGTCTGAAAATGTAGTGCCAATTTTCTTTCGAACCGAGATACGTTTGTCATTTTTTTCCACACAGCGGCAGCTCAACATACGCGAAAAGTTTCAGAAATGTTTCAGATGTTCAAATGTTTTCAGCTCAAATACGAGTAGTGACGCTCGATATTAAGAACGCCTTTAACATAGCCAACTTGAATCAAGTGCATAAATCCTTTACGAAGTGAGCGGCCCTTTCTAAAGCTACCTCAGCGGAAGAATGCTGTTATATTTCCGGCTGGTGTAATTGAATTTTCTGACGACTTATAGACTAGCTTGAAAATTCCGACCTTTCACTAGTTGAGCAGAAAACTTAAGCTGTTTTAGTCACCAGCCCGCAAATATGGCGAGGTCAACTTCCACCAAACCAAGTTGCTGGTAGGCCTCGGAATATACCGAAGCTACCTATCAGTGTTGCCATTTTAGCCTAGATCGAGCTTTATTTATTTCCTTTTTACCCGATGTGGTGTTTCTTAAAACGATTTAGCTTTTTTTAATGGTCTTTATTACATATGCAAAATAAAAATTCAATAGTTATATAAACGCAATCGAAATTCAGTGGAAAAAATGGCACTTACGGGTAACAGTGGAAAAATTTATAACCTACTGTAGAATTTTGAGCAGAGCTTCTTAATTATAAAAATGGGCTTTGTGGTTTTGTTTTAAATTTTTCAATCTTACCCTGCTGAAGTCGAACGCACTTTTAGCACTATGAACATCGTCAAAACAAAACACAGAAAGTGTTGTCATTATTTCGCCAACTTGAAAAATATCTCATGAAGATATAAGTTATATATAAATATATGAATTAATTGTATGTATGAGTAAACAAATTAATTTTTAAGGTGTCTATTGGAACGATTTTCCATCACCCCTTGTCATTTTGAAGCTTATAAAGTCAATATATGTAAATAAGCGATTCGTAAAACGAATAAAATGTTTGAATTTATGATTTATATGTTTGGCTTTGAACAAATTTTGATATAGGCTTTTTCAGGAGTGCAGCCAGTTCTGGCAATAATGCTACCTATATCGATATCGATTCGGGCATAATTTCTTCCCACTTTCCTCAGTCTGCAATGTTGTTGAAGACGCCTTGTACGTATTCTTTAACTGTCAGCGGAACAGGATGGAAGAAGGTTTTGGGCGATTAAATTTTTCTTCTCTAAAAAAAAAAAGAAAACGAAAAAAACACTCGTGCTTCTAATCACACGAGCCAGAAGTAAAACTTTTTTGTCGACTTTATGGGAGTCTAAAATATCTTAGTAGTAAGTAGTAGTATTAATAGTTAAGATAGTAGTAGTATAAGTAATTAGTAGCACCGTTAGTAGCATTAATAAAACCAGTAGTATCAATGAATAGTACCATTCATTAGTAGTAGCATAAGTAAAAAGAGTAGTAGAATTAGGATAAAAAGTGGTAGTGGTAGTAAATAGTAGTATCATTCGTTAAAATATTGGTAGAAACTATTAGTAGCATTTGTAAAAAGTGTAGTAGAAATTAATAAGAATAGTAGTATTAGTAGAAGAAAAGTAGGAGTAGTATTAGTTCATGTGGTAAACTAGTACCGAACTACTGAAAGATCCTAGTATCAGTAATATTAGCATTAGTAAAAATAGTGTTAGAAAATAGTAGTAGCATTAAAAAAAAACGTAGTAGAATTAAAAAAAAATAGTGGTAGTAGTAGTAGAGAAATAGGGGTAGTATTATTTCTAATGGTGAACCAGCCCTGAACTACTGAAAGATCCAAGTAGTAGTAGTTAGTAGTATCATTAGTAAAAATAGGGGTAGAAAAAAGTAGTAGCATTAGTGGTAGTAGAAGAGAAGTAGGACGAGTATTAGTTCTTGTGGTAAACCAGTCCCTAACTACTGTAAGGTCCTAGTGGTAGTAATTAGTAGAACCACTAGTAAAAAAAAGTAGTAAAAAATAGTAATAGTATTAGTCAAAATAGTAGTAGAAACCAATAAAAATAGTAGTGGCAGTAGAAGTAGGAGTAGTAGCGGCTGCACAATTATAGCAATTCAGACAGGCACCATGTGTCGATTGTCTTAATGCTAACAAACCAGTTTAAATATTTTTCGCTTATTAAAAACCACCTCACATTTTCACTCTTGCATTGGCTCGTGCATCTATATATCATTCTCTTGACTAAGTACACTGCGAGAGCTATAGCAGACGTGTATACAATTTTCATTAAAATGAAATTACAATTAATGGTAAACAATAAGCCGTTCGTTCACATGTAGAGCTGGTATGCGGAGTGTAAAGCAATTATTTGTAACAAATTGCAGGCAACAAACTGAACAATCAATTACATAAAGTGGCTTCGCACAAAAGTTTCACTTAATTGCAGTAATGAGTGTAAAAAGAAATTTAAAATATTTGATTAAAATGGAATTAATGAATTGAATTTAAAATCCTCTTTTATTTTTTACTTTGCATAATGCACGTACATTAATTTGAGCCAACTTCGTACTTGTTGCTTATTTCGATTACAGTTATGTTTAACTTGCATAACTCAAAACTTCGAAGCCAACATCGACAGCTTATTGACAATTTAACAACACTTTCAATGTCCCTATTCCTCTCTGCATAGGAAAAATTTTCATATTCTCCAAAAAAAAAAAAAAAACAAAAAATATAAGATTAATGGCGTGAAAAATAACAGAAATAAGAAAAAAATACCGAACTTTTTGGTGTTGCTAAAAGTTTTCACTTGATTTTCATTTTCATTACTTCCGCTAGTTGTGAAAGTTTTCTGTTGCCGCTACTTCTTTACTTTCCCGTTATTGCAACTGACAACATAGCACGCTTCATAAGTACGTACGTTCGTTAAGTATTGGAAGGCGACACTCCACTCAGTGACAACAACACTTCTGATAAAACTTTTACTTAAATAACTTTACTATGCACTTACATAACTATATTTGCACTTATAGTGCATACTTAATTAGCATTGAAATCAGTTCCATGTATGCCTTCAGCCTGCAAAGTTGGCGACATGAAATCAATAAATTTTAATAGTGACATTGAAGGAATTTAATCACAACTTTCTACACTTTCTTATTACAAAGTGGGAGTGTAAAGCAACGTTTTTGAAATTTGTGGTTCATGCTAGAAATGCAAAGCAGGCAACTTCTTTACATACTGAACAAAACTGTAACAATGCATTTCAAAATAAAAACTGATAAAAAGAACTCGTTGTATACTTTTGTTAAAAAAATTATTGGTGCGTTAGTTAAAATAACCCCAAATCGTCGACTCGTCGGTGTTTAGAACCCCCTACTACAAGTGGCGACACCTGGTAACGTCCTGGCGGATAATTTGGGGTGTGATCCCTTGTTGATCCTAACACTTACGTTTCCCGTCATATCAAACTCCCTGCCAGATTTCTCTTCCCTTTTCTTTTCAGGGCCGGATCAAGGTACCATTCAACCCGCGTCGAGGATCAAACACGTATACTGTTAGCTCCAAAATAGAAGTTTCCTCCTCAGACCTGAACCAGGAGCATCGTTCCGAGGAATGATAAGATCGTCCCCATCCTTCCAAGGAAGGACAGAGTAGGTATACCAATGCAGACGACAAACGAACGCCGGAAAAAATTTTCCTTGTGTGAAACTGCTGGGCGAACCTCATGTGGCCAAGGGCCTCAAATGACTAAATGCGCATGTCCGTACTTTTGCAGTTAAATGGGAACAAGATTTCTACTCTTACAAGAATCCTTACAAGTCTCTGTATATTTGGTGTACATGCTTTGAGATTGGGAGTGAGCGCGTCGGACTACTGTCGCATCAAATTAAAAGCTGTTTGAAAGTTTACTACATTAGCGAATTCGTTCGTTCCCGGGTGAGCGACGCAACATCGTAGGGGGACGTAGTAGGCACCACAACGTGCATAAATGCAAGTGGGGCCGTCTCCCGAGGCATTCCTATTTCACCTAAAGTATCCTCCTAACACCTCTCATCGTTTCATCGTCCGGGGTATTCGCAGTCCCAGACACGACAGGTCGAACAATTGTTCGGATAGTCTTTCTCTGCAAACGCCATCTAATGCGATGATGTCAAATTCCCATCTTCCGCACCATACACTAACACGGGCATGAGGAGAGACTTAGCATTTGTCGAGAGAGACTTAACTACCCAATTGATTCTCGGTAGCATTTCATTTCATTATTATCGGTGTTGACGCTGGTTCCAAGATTAACAAAATCCTTTACTTTTTTGAAATTGTAATTCTCAGAAATTATTTGTGGGCCAAGGTGTACTTCCTGTCGCACGTCTTGTCCTCGTTCACGTCCAGACCAATTCGCCTCGTTTTTTTTTTGTCCAGATTAAAAAAGGCAGAATTTACGTCGGTAAAGAATGAAAATGTGCTCCAAATGCTCGTGAATTCAAGTATGCTGAGAAGTACTCTTAGTGAGCAAGTATGAGAGTCAAGTTGTGAAAGATTGCAAAATTTCCGACGTCGAGTTTTCTGTTAGCATTTAGACGCACGTTATTTGCTGCGTGAAGGTTATGGGCATCTTGGCTGCGACAAGACGATGATCCGATACAATATACTGAAAGCATTTCTTTCGTCTGTCACATTATGATCGATTCGGTTTTGCGTTTTTTTCGGAAAGTCCTGAGGCTTTGTGGATCTTCCTGTGCTGAAACCTGGTGCTACAGACTACAATGTTTCAAGCTCCGGCAAAGTCGATCGGTCTCAGTCCGTTAGCGGGCGTTTCGTCGTGGTGCCTTAATTTTCCGATAGTGTTACCGAAAATTCCATCCTTATCCACCATGGCATTGAAGTCGGCAAACACGATTTTGTTCTTTGATCACATCCTGTTTTCCTTCCATCGAGGCGTGGGCAAAAATCAGCGAAATGTTAAAAGAATCTCATCCGACGCATACTTGTTAGAATTTTTCATTCGAGGCTAGTTATTAGGTGGCGGGTCGCAAGCCCAGAGCATAACCAGAAACTGGGGCGTGTGTTTTGCTCCAAGTCTGGCGCTGCTGATTCTGGTTCGCCTTCTCACTTTAGCTCAATCCCAAATGGATGTTCCGGAGCTAGCTAGAGGACACTTGAGTGAAATCACGCTGAAGTCTAGAGCAGATGAATCGTTCTCGCCACTCCCAGACTTTCAGAGACTTCCCCCACCTGCGTGTACGTCTACACACGAAACCATTCTCCAATATAAAATTCTGGTCCCATTAAACATTGAAATAGAATTATTGAGTGCGACAGCTATTATTTATAGTGATAACAAAATTAAATTCTATTCAATTAAATTAATGAGCTGAACGCATGTAGGTTAAAAGGTAACTTGTTTTTTAACGAGGAACTAATACCTTTGTATGTACGTATGTGGATATTTTACAAGAAATGTTCATGATTTCCACTTGATAAAAACTGTGACAAACCTCAAGTGTATAATAAATTTTTTAAATCCATATAAGTTAATTCAAAACATCAGGCAATCGTATAGCACATATTTTCATTAAATCATCTCGAGACTTCCCTTTGCATCTGACCTTACTTACTCCTATTGTTCACATTCATAAGCTGTTCTGCGCTTAAAACATAATACGCAATGTCCCAATGCAATCAAGGATAGACCACAGGACCAGCAGCTGGAGGCAAATCAAAGCGAGGTGGAGATGTAGAAATAATAAGCGAACAACACATGCCATTCATACATACATACCATACATATTTATTATAAGTAAGGCCGAGTGTGGAAACTAAAACAAAGAACGGGTTTATTAATCAATATATTAATTTTGTTTTCTTGCTACTTATTTTTTTTTTTTAACATTTTTATTGTTGGTTTTTGATGACACTTGTGCTACATGAATGCGCCGCTGCTCTTCCTGTTATTGCCTTACAAATACACGCACACACATTGGTGTGCAAATAAGTGTGTATGTATGTTATGTTTGTATGCGTGAGTGATTTCCTATTTAAATGCTTTTGGGCTGTTGTCGTTGGCGTTGATTTCTTTTGTTTATGGTTGTTGTTTCACTTTGTCCCATTGGGCGTTACATGTGAAGCGAAAAACTTTTACAAGCACGTAATCGAAAAAGTTTTTTACGTTTATTCGACGAACGCAACTCTTACCATAAGACTTGCTTTGATTTGAAAAGACTGTGCCTGAGTATAGTATGTATGTACAGATGTGTGTTTTTGTATTTAGAACTTGTATGTGTAAGAATCTGCACCACACGGGCTCTTTTCAGAAGTAGTTCACCGTCAGATAATAATCAAAGTCATGTGTTTGCTGTTATTTGTTAGCCAAAGTGGGTTAATTTTCACGGATAATTTGAATAATCGTTTTTACTGCAATTCTTTCCATATTTAGAATATGGATTAGATACGTAATACGAATTATATACAATAACATTGTGCTATAGTGAAAACGAAATTTTCATGTGACGTAATAGAGGTTGTAGATCTGGCCGAGTGGTTCACAAAAATCTGTCTGAAATTTTCCAAACACTCTCAAATTCTCAACCTGGATTCATAAGAATCCAATTTGACATGTCTTCGTCTATAAAACCAATTTTATTTCTTTTAATTTTTTTAGTAATTTTAGCATTTCATATATTTTTGAAAAGAAGAATGTCGGCAGATCTTAGATCGACTTTTGACAGCAGACGGCAGATTTTAGATGACTTTTCAGAAAATAGTTTAAGTTGATGAAAAACGCGAATGCGCGAATCCTACAGCTGTGGAAAAGAGCCATATAAATGTAGCTAGCGGCGTTCCTTTATGAAAAATTCATTTACCCCCTTCGTACCTAAAACTTAGTTATATGAAGGAATTCGTCTAATACTACACAAATAAAACACGGCATTTCTACATTAGAAATAAATGTTATTAATTTTTGTTTCAAAGTTTTCAATGAAACCCGGAATTTTCACTACAGCTAAGAATCAAGGCGAATCCATACAAGGTGGTGTTCTTTTATGAACAGCTTTCTACTTTTACTTTTATGTAATTTGCAAATAGTTAGCAACCCCTAACAGTTTTTTTCGATAATAAGTTTTCGTAAACCTCTGCCTGTTCCAAATAATATTCTAAAGTCCCATTTATCTTTTGAAATTAGTTGAATTTAAATTCTGTTAACAGGCTACAACCTTCTAAATCTCTCGAAAAGGGCTTCGTTAAACCCGTTTTCGTTTGACACCAGTATAGTAGAATTTCCGTTGCCTTACCAGATTATTTGAATCAACGGTCTTTAAAACATTGCAACCCTAACCAAACATATTTTTTGAATAACCTCTAAATAATCTAATATTTCAGTAAGCTTACTAATAGCATGAAACTAATGGTTTCAAACATGTGGCAACACTTCTTATATCGGTTTTCATAATTAAGTTTAGTTAGGCCATCTTCCTTTGCATTCCATTACGTGCAACTTCCTTGAACTTAATAACTAAATTTAATTTACACTTTTAAACAAGTGGCAACACTTTCCAACATTATTTTCTCAAGAAAGCTTTCTTCAAACTCTTTCGTTTGAGGCAATATGTGTCTCAATATTTGATTTAGCTCAATATAATTTGATAAATTTTTTAAGCAGATGGCAACACTCTCCAAAATTTTTTTTTTGAAATTACACTTTCTTCAATTTTGTAATTCGGCACTCATATTGTAAACTCCCATTTTTTTGTTTCTATTTAACTTAATTTACATTTAAACAGGTGGCCACCTTCTTTCAAAACATTTGGAAAATGAAGCTTTACTAAGCCATTTTCATTTGACACCCATATTGAAGTATTTGATTTCATTCATTGTTTTAATTGAATGTATCCCTTTAAAAAGGTGGCAACTCCAAGTAAATAATCGATTTTTTTGACTATATATGTGTATGGCATAACTTAGTCAGATCTATTCAATCATTATATTGCAGTAGTGATCTAACTCATTTATTTAATTGACTATAACTTTTTTAATAGGCGGCAACTCTATATATTGTAATATAGCCTATGTAATAGCGCTGGTGGTAGGCTATTTGTGTGTAAATATTTTTTACAACTCCGTCCAGCTGCTGGGGCTCGAAAAGGTAATAACATACTCACATGCCTTCCTTCTGCCACAACATGTAAAAGTTCTTACGTTTTTCGATCACCCATGTTTTGGAATCTCGGCCTGGGCAAGTAACACTTAAAATTATAGAAAAGCTTTTCATAATAGCGGTTGCCTCTCGGCAGGCAATGTCAAGCCTCCGAGTGTATTTCCATCTTTAAAAAGTTTCTCACACATAATATCTGCCGTTCGGATTCGGCCAAAAACTGTAGATCGATCATCAACACGCACAGCACCAAATGCGACCAATCATTGCGTACTCACGACTATTAAAATTAAATATGATATCAAAAACTAACTCAAGCATTCAATTAAATTAAATTCGCACTCAGCGAGTGCTATGCCCAAAACCAAAATACTAAATCTACTAAAATTTATTTATACACAAAAAATGTGTATCTAGAGGAGAAGTGTGAAGCGTTACGCGATCACTGCTACGATAGTATACACAACCATAGATATCTAACCTACTACAAACAGGAAGAGATTAACAAAAAAAAAAAAAAAAGAATGAACAAACCACCGGAGACATTGTTGTAAAAAGCTACATACAAAAATTTATTACTCAAATTCCCTACGGATACTTCTGCTTATTAAAATGTTTGTGGTCTGAAGAGTAAAATTTCGTAAGCAGTCAAGTTTAGCAGGCAGCCAAGCGAACAAATACAGATATGCACTTATGTATATAAATTGATGTATGTATGTAGGTACGTATCTTTAAAAGTTTGTGTGCATAATTCTGATCTTACTTGTTCTCTATTTATATTATAAAGGCTTGTGACGTGTAGCATAGTTTTTGGTAGCTAATTTTCTAAAATTTTCAACAAATTTCTTTAGTTGCCGCAAAATGTTTGGGCTACTATTACACTAAAAACAAACCAAAAAAAAAAACAAAAATAATAATAAAAATAACCAACAAGAAGCTTCAAGTAGCTTTACACCAAGAGAAAATTGTTATTTGGAAATTGTATTGTTACTTACCGAGCTGGAAATTATGTGGTTTGTTTGCTTGACTTTTGTTGTACATATGTAGACATATATGTATATACATATATATTTATTCAGAGTGGTTGTTGTGAGTTGTTTTTGTTTGTGGCAGTGGCTATGATTGTGCTGGCATTGCAGCAAAATAACCACAGCTGACCACACATTAAAGCAGAACTCACACGAGCATACGGCAATTATAGCGCAGTGTTGGAAATCGTACAATATACCCAGAACATGATAGTGGTTTCAGAATTTAATAAAATACACACATTACTCTGTATTAAATACTGGTATCAAAAGAATACAAATTAGAGCAGAGAATTGGTAAATCATTAAAATTATCGGTCTCGAAAAGCAGAAATATGAGAAAAGTCTTACAATAAAAAAATAGAAATTTGAAGAGTAATTGAAAAAGATGTATTTGAGTGTCCAAAACAGAAAGCGGAGTCAGCTATAAAAACTACCTCTTTTTTCTGCAATTCTAATGAAGAAAAATATAAAAAATAATGAATATTTTTACTAACAATGTTTGTAAAAATTCTGTAGGTAAATACCGTAAGTCGTAAAAAAACGTAAAATATTTAAAATATACCGGATTAAAATATATTTTTGCTTACTTAAAAAAAATAACAAATTTATAATACTACATAACAGTTTGGCGCTTACGCCATTGTGTGATATTTGGCCGAGCTTCACCCAAAATTTGTGATGCGTCCCATGGTATTGTAACACAAATTTAGGGTCCTAGAACTTTACGGCGACTCCGAGTGGCAAATTACTTTTTCTATAATTTTTGATGGTATTTGTTAAAGCTTTGATTTGAACCCGAACCCCACCGATGAAGCGCGCACACACTATACACTCGTCTACTGCAGCCGCCATTTTATAGCTCCTATTAAATAGATCCTTTGTAATTGCTAAAAATTGTTTGATTCATACGGAACTTTAAATAGTTGGGGGAAATACAACTTAAAGAAAAAATATTTGAATATTCTTTTAGTCGAACATATTTGAAAGTAGTTGAAATAAAATACAGGACCAGATAACCGCGAAATTTAGTTTCTTGCAAGGAAGAATAAAGAATTTCAACCAGTTTATGTTGGCAAAAAGGTACTCTTTAAATTCTTTATAAAATTAATTTCCGACAAATTTATATTAATAAATTACCCACTTGCGCAATTCTTTTGACACAATTTTGTACTAGGTATCAATCCCCATTAAACATAAAATAAATTAATAAATAATTTTGAATTATTTAGGTATGCGATGAATACACAGGCTAGTAAATTCGCACCAATTATCGAATAGTAATCACGCTTAGGTTGTACTTGGTTTTACCTGGATACAATAGTTTTCCATATTGCCTGAAAAGCTTTAAGTTTTTTGATTTTCTATTCATGTACGCCTTTTTTTTAGAAAAATAATGTACGCATGTAAGTACGATAATAAATTGTTACTTACTTTATATAAATAACTCGATGTTTGGCTGAAGTTTTCATTTACAATCTCCGGTGTGCGTCTTGATGTCGTACACCAAATTGAGAGACCTGAAATACATTCGATTCGGAGGTTTGCCGTTACCTGCCGAGGAGCGATCATTATTAGAAAAAAGTATTTCGACAATAGTTTTTATGAGCTCAAGGCCATTTATTTTAGTTGGATGCTATTTGGGAAAGCAACGAAAACAAGTAGAAGTTATAGCTGCCATTTCGGAGATCACCACATCTCTCATCAGACTTCTTGTTACTAGGCTACCTCGGGACTCGAACCCAAGTCGTTCACGGCATACTCATATAAGGTCATAATGCTAACTATGTACTTATACCAAGTAAGCTGTGTAAACTGTAGTTGCTTTTTCTTCTTTTTATTTCTAAGCACTGTAGCAGTACCGCTGTATTCGTTGCATTTTCAGACATAGCTTCCAAATAAAATAAGTACCATTGAATTCATAAAAATTATTTTTGATATTCATATAATAAGCTGAAATCCTGGTATATGTAAAAAAGTTGTTCAATAATTTCCTGGTTGTTATTTACCCCGGTCGAGATCTAAGCCCGGGGCATACAGGGTGAATCATTAAACATGCGACGCTAATCCATGAAAGCAACAAATGCGGTAATTACTTATATGTGTGCGTCCACGGGAAAAGGGCCCACTTTGTCGCATCTATGTAATTTCCGAGATATATAGATTTTTCGATACATGGATCGAATTTCGTAATTTTTTATTATGGTTTATTATGAAACTATATACATTTACGCGTCGAATGACATCAAATTTAGCTTCCTAGGTATAATAGAAGTAATTAATTTTATTTTTTGAAAAAAAAAAGAAAAGGGCCCGCAAGGGACAACTATCAACTTCAAATTGATTTTTCTCAATTAGTCATTTTTCGGATATTCGCCTTCAAAGTTCTATATTTCCCTCAGTTCTTCAGTTAATTTGTCTCAAAATGTTCGGAAATCAACCAGGAAGACGCCTATATGCATAACTCCAATACCGCCGAAGTGGGCCCATATCACGTGGACGCACACATATATTGTATTTACATATATTATTTCAGTAAAAAATAGGAGATGGGTAGAATTATCTTTCCCAAAACTGTAACTACAAATTAATGAAAGTGGGATATAGGGTATATGTAGTGGAGTACCTGCACACAAATTTTGGGTGATCAAAGTACATGAATTTAGTACACTAAGCATTTTGAATATTATTTACAATTGTTGCGATCAAATAAAGCTATAAATATAAATAGTAGTTATGTGAAAGTGAGGCGATCGAATGAGAAAAACAATTCATTATTTCATGCATTGCTGGATTTACAATGCTAACCAGTTCTAAGTTTAAAAATATTTAACAAACTGTTTTATTTTCATGGAAACGACGAACTCATATCACCACTCGTGAATATTCGTATAAGTCATATTTTTGAAAATAACTTCTTGACTGCGGCAAGAAAAGTTTGTTTCTTTTACTTAAGGTATCCACTTCTCTTCATTTACATTTATTTATACTATTCAAGATAATTCTCCAACTGGATATTTTCCCTGCTGGGAATTATAGATTTTTAGTGAAAAATGAAATTTGGTCAATGTGCATATTGCCATGGTATACAGAGAAATAAGTATGTGAATATGCCAGACTGACCGACGTAAAATGTTATATTTATTTATTCAGTATAATTCACTTATGTACTTACAACATATAAATGCAAAGATTCATGCTGAACTTTAGTATTTTGCGGTTTTATCAATTTAAGGATTCTAATATTGTTAAGTGGGGTAATGGAAATAAATTCAGATGGATTTGGTTTCCATTTTATATCTTAAGAAATCATTGAATGCTTTAATTTTGCTCTAATTAAAAGTATTTAAAAATAAAAAAGTTTCGAAGTTTTGGATTGGTTTTCATTTAAATTTAATCGTTTTTTCTATTTACCTATATCAAACGGAGTTGCATTAATTGTTGTCTGATGGCTTAATATTTATAATGTTAATTTGCAAAAAACGAAATTCTCAATTAGCTTACTTTATTGCCGTATTATCCAGGTTTTAATAAAATTTGATTGATTTCATTGAGTTTTTTCCACTAAAGTTGCCTTAACTTTTTAGCAGATCAAAAAAGGAATTTATGACTAACGATTTTGTAAATATAAGTGATGGTCATTTAGATTAAAAAATCTATTCGTATGTAACGAAGAGAAAAATAAAGAATTCCAAAAGTGTACCCAATATTCAAAAGGTTAATTTCGAAACAAACAACATAAAATTATCTTAGCTTACAATGCTCTGGGTTTTGACACGAAATTTTCGTACAGCAGTTCAAGTAAATTCTGTGGTTATTGGTCTGTATCAGGTCAAATTTTCGAGAAATTGCTCTTAGCTATATACCAAAATGTTCAGAATAAAAAGAAATTGACCGAGCCATGTCTGTCAGTTCGTTCGTTCATCCGCCATGCATTATATAAATAGAGTAAATATTGTGACATCTAAATAAATATGATACACACATTGCCAGAGCTAGGCTGGTATTGAAAATGGATGAAAGTGGATAATAACCAAACCCACGTAACGGTGTTTTGTGAAATTAAATAAAATGCAATATTACAATAGCTATACAAGATTGGTTAATCGAATTTTGTTCACAGGATTGGGCTGGAGAAAGAAATAAGTGGATTAAAAAAAAAAAAAAAATATACGTGGAATTATCCACTTTATATCCAAAATACGTTATCAAACTCTACCGTATTTGGTGCACACTTTAATTTTTAACTCAGTAAGCTCAGTTTTGAAAATGATCGAATTCGGACAAAAATCACTACTACCACTCATACAACAGAAATTTACAAAAACAAAAGAAGACATGCGGTATTAAAATGCGCAGCTATTAAAAATAAATACTCAAATTTGATATTTCAGATCAGATATTGCAAACCTTAAAGTAACTAGGTATATCTGCGCAACTACTCTATCAACCTCTACCAAATTTGTTTAATACTATTTATATAAATTAATAATATTTGATTATAATAATCTTTTGCGTTCCATATTTTCTTAAGATTTTTTTTTTTGAGTTTTACATTTTTGCTTAAATACAAATTATTTTTTGAGTTTAATTTTTTGCTCAAAACATGAAATTTTTTTTATTTTATTGGGTCTATAACTTAATTCGTGCTTCCAAAAATTGTACGTTTATTTAAGAAAAACATGTACAATAGTTTTATTCAAAGTGTTGCCCATCTAAAGCTATGGCCTTTTCCCATATTTCTGGCAATTTGTGGATCCCATCCCAAAAGAACTGCGCCGGCTTGGCAGCCAAGAATGAATCAAGCCAATTTTTGATATCCTGCACTGATGTGAACCGTATTCCAGTGAGGGCGTTCTGCATCGATCGGAACAAATGGTAGTCAGAAGGGGCAAGGTATAGGCTATAAGGCGGGTGGGGTAAAACTTCCCATCCACTGTTTTCCAAATAGTTCTTAACCGGTATAGCAACGTGAGGTCGAGCGTTTTCATGGTGGAAAATTATTGCCTCGTGTCTGGTCGAATATTCCGGGCGCTTTTCGGCTACTGCTCTCTTCAAGCGGATTAACTGTGTTCGGTAGCGTTCTTCATTGATGGTTTCAACCGGTTTTCGCGCCAAGAATATTCGGGTTAGCCGTTGATTTGACTGGTTGGTGGGCGAATTTCACATATGATTTTTTGCGCTTGGGATTGTTGTAATGGATCCATTTTTCATCACCAGTAACAATCCGATGCAAAAATGACTTCCTTTTGTGGCGTTCCAGCGGCATTTTGGACAAGCAAAACCGCCTTTCGACATCTCTCGGCTTGAGTTCATATGGAACCCAATATCCTTGCTTTTGAATACATCCAGCTGCTTTTAAATGTTTTGAAATGGCTGCTTGAGTGGCACCTAAAGATTCTGCGAGCTCTTCCTGTATTTGGCAACAATCTTCATCGAGTAATGCTTCCAGTTCTTCATTTTCAAACTTTTTTGGCTGCCCAGGACGTTCATCGTCTTCCAAGCCAAAATCACCACTTTTAAATCTTGCAAACCACTTTTGGTACGTTCGCTCAGCTAGTGAATGTTCACCATAAACTTCCACCAAAATATGATGACTTTTGGCAGCAATTTTCTTCATATTAAAGTAATGAAGAAGAGCGCTTCAAAAGGATGACATATATTGAAAAGACGTACAATGACAGTAGCTTTCCAACGTATGTTCGGAATATATTGGAATGATTGAATACATACAAGTTACGCCATCTCTTAGCAAACGCACGAATTAAGTTATATACCCAATAATTTAATTTATACTATGTTAATTTCCCCCTCAATTTATTTATATAAGTATTAACAATAACAAAGACACCCAAACAAAAGTTCTGTGTCTGAAAGGTGAAATACCTTAGGGTAAACTTTCGATGCACACAACTCGAATAGGAGGTCTAAATTTACTCATCGTCCTAAGATTTTGCCCCAACACCGCCAGAACTCAGCCAAAGCGTAAACTTTTTAGAATACATCAAAAATAAAATTAATATTTGTCTTACGTTTTTCTGGCTGAAAATGGATCTGTGATCAAAATTTATTTTTTATCCATACATTTTTCCTCACCATTGAATCATTGCAATCTGTTTACTTTTGTAACTAGGACACCTCCAAGTTAAGGGTTACAAGAAAAAAATTGTTCATAAAATTTTAAAACTTTACCCTTAAGGGGGTGTTGTTAGTTATTGGGGCAAAATTTAAAGGTGACCGGTAAATTATGACCTCATATTCGATTTCAGCATACCAAAAAGTGTAGGAAACAATATTAATTTTGATTTTTAATGTAATTTCAAAAGTTTACACTTTGGGGGATTGCTGAAGAGTTTGTTGCAAAATCCAAGGGTGACGGGTAAATTTTGAGCTCAGATTCGTGTTAAGCATACCAAAAACCTAACCCTAAGGTAATTCGCTCTTCAAAAACAATCCGTTTTTGTTTTTGGGTGGCTGTGTAATTTTCGAGCCCAAAGCAAATCTGATAAGGAGATGTGGCGATCTACGAAAAAACAGCTATAATTTACCAATTTGCCTAGTGTATACATAACTGGCGTGACCTTTACTCGAAAAACTCTGGGCTTGAATTAAGTTCCATCAAAAATTATAACAAAATACTTTCTATTAGTGGTCACCCCTCGCCAGGCAACCGAAAGGCGCCGAACGAATTTCTGCCATGAAAAAACTTCGCAGTAAGCGTAAAACTATAGACCGCTGAATTTGCGGTACAACATCAAGTCGTACACCACAAATTATCTCCTTAATTCATTTAAAAACTCTTACTTGCTAAGTTGAATAAATTTAAAACAATTTTTGAGTCTTAAAAGAAATCTGAAGTAAAATGAAATAGTAGACTTTAAGTGTTTTAAATGGAATATTTTAAAGCTTAACTTCCAAGCTTGCCATGAATATTTAGCGTTGAAGTTGGTGAATTGAGTGAAGGCACTCAATGAAAGGATGAAAGGGTCGCAGCGAAATGCCGAGGATGTATTTTTAATTTCGTTTTTTTCAATAGGCATTTTACAAATATAAATCAGTGTTGAGTTGCTGTTGAAGCGTATGCTTAAATTTATAATTTACAAATGTTTTTAACTAAAAATAAATATATGCTATATTCACAAATATTTGTAAGCAAAAAATAAACTTTTACACATATCTGTACAGTTACCATTCGATGGCGACATAAGCGTCTAATACAAAATCACCGCTAATGACCAGCCAATTTTTTTTTTGCATCACGGATTATTCAACTTTGTGACCAGCATTACTTTATTTCTTTACTTTTGCCAAATAAAACCCATATTCATTCGCTTCGGTGTACCACTATGTAAAGCTTTTAAATAATGCCTTTCTTTTGTCAATTGCGAAGAAGAAAAAAGCAGCATAAAAAACAACAGCTGCACTTTAGGCGGAACCATAAAATTTCAATTAAACGCAGCTCATTCATTCGATTAATTGACGAACTTCGCCATGCTGGAACGCTCCACAAGTCAGAGGCAGTCAAAAAGTTCAAATAAGCCAACAACAAATGCCTCACTTTCAATTTCATACACACACACACTACCACTTTATAAGAAAATCTATCTACAAGCGACAATTTAGAGAATAAATTTACCTCAGTTTATGGCGCAACCTCGAATGTAAGGAGGGAAACTTTAGCGAATTTTTTTTCTGAATGGCGCGAGCAAAGAAGTTTACAACAATGGGGCTGCTAAGGGCGCGCGGTGGATGTGGAGAGGCATGGTAAAGTTTATTGGCACGCATTCCGCGTCTATTAACACACATGAGAGTGCTCTTCAAATGAGGAGATAACTTTCACGCAGGCACAATTTTCATTGAAAAATTACCTAAAATGGTAGGGAAAATTTCAGAACCGGCGAATGCTCATTTATATGCAAAGCAAAAACATATGCGTATGTGAATGCTATGTGTTGGCGTTTTTTTTTTTTGTTTTGTGCCACTGCACACGCAGCTTCTTATCGCACACATCCGTTTCCTTGCTGTTTGCTTATTTTTCGCGTTTGTGCGCCGGAAAGTAGACTAAAAACACACGGAACCAGTTTCGGCGACATTGTCATTTCAATATCGTTATAAATGGGCATATCACACACCATCGTAGATATATACAAAAAAAAAAAAAAAATGTAGAGTATAAGCATACAGTGCTGGGCGATAAAATAAGGATAAGGCATTTTTACAAGTTTGAACCATTTTTGTTTTTATTTTTTATTTAATATTTTATGATGCGAAAAATAATAATGCAATTATTACTTTACATTATTATTATTTTTAAGAAGAGAACTAGCTAGTAATAGTTATACGTCTAGTAATAAAAGCGAAGCTCATTATATAACCAGCAATGTACACATCCATATTTTAAACTCTTTAGAAATAAGTTGTTAATTAAAATTTTCATAAAAATTCTAAGCGTGCAGTTTTATTGTCCAATAAATTCTAGCCATTTTCTCCCATACCAAAAAAAAAAAAAATAAAAATTGGCGAGCATACTTTGTATGAAAGAAAATACGTGACGCCGTCAGTTAAAAAAATTATCAAAAATAAATGAAAATTTCAAATAATTGAAACTTGGAAATTAATATACTAAAATTTCTTTGGCAATAAAGCTGCATATATAAAAGTTTTTTGAAAGTTCTAACTTCCTATTTTTTTTCTACAAAATTTGAAGTGTGGATTTGCATCTTATAAATAAGCTACACTTTTATAGAAAAATTAATACACTTTAAACAAATTAAAAGAAAAATTGACAAAACTTCTACAAATATCGTGTCTCGATTGTATTATCCGGCACTGTATACTTATATACTTAACGCCGCTGTTGACGTTGGGTCTGTCGGCGGGTTGCACGACTAAAGTAGTGAGTCAGTTTTTGTTTGCCGGTAAAATGTTTGATAATCTCTTTCCGCTGTTCCTCAACGACCGCTGATTGTTAGGGTTGCCACGAATTTTATTATTGAAGATCAGAAAATTTTTAGAAAATATTCAAAACAGTCGAAAATAAAAATGTTATTTTAAAAACACATGCTCAGTTAAATGGCAAATTCAATAGATAGAAGTAAAGAAAAGTCTAAGTTGGGATGAAACCAAATTTCAAATACCCGACGCATGGTTTTATTTGAAAAAAAAAATCGGTACGAGTGGTTGTATCCAAAAAAACAAGGTATTATAATATTTTTCGTTTTGAAAATTTATACCAGTTTTATTTATTTAAATGAAGAAAAAAAAAGATATTAACAAGCTTTTAGCCTACCCTGCCCATTTTGTTAAATTTAAATTACGTCTTTCTATCCGGAATTAAATTCGTCGTAAACAAGTTGAGCAAATTCCCGATTTTTGTTGCCGTAAATTACAGTTATGCAACGTAGGGCGTAACTTTTGTGTAATTTTAATAATGCAATTATATTCATATAGCTGAAATGCAAAGTGTGCGCCAAATTAGGTGGAGTTTAGTAAAGTAGTTTCGGGGCTTAAATTATTTACTCTAAAGTTCTATGCGCAATTTCCAAACAAATTTTAAATAATATATTTCTTTCTCCAACCCAATGCAATATATCAAATTGGAAAAAATACTCTTCTCTTTTTGATTTGTGTTAGTTACCGTCATACGGGAGGTGGGCGTGGCTTTTGTCCGATTTCCATAATTTTTAAAAATATGTGATCACTGACTTTATATGCAACTTTATTTATCTCGAAGGCTTATTTTCCCAAAAGAACGTTAAATACAAATAAATTTTCAGTCATTAACTAAGCAATTTTCAATAACGAATAAATTATCATTAAATGCTGAATAACAACCTATTCTTTATTATTTATAAATTGAAAATTTATGAATACAATTTTATTTTTTAATTGAATAAAAATTACGCTCTCACGCAAGAAAGAATAAATTTGTATGTATGTAGATTTGATTTCCTTTGATTTGTTTTTTATTTTTTTCCTAATTTTTTTCACAAGAGCCGATTAAAATCAAATTATTTTTATGTTGTTAAAACTAACTCAAAATACCTTCATATTCCCTGTCGCTTTTATGAAAATCTTTTGTTTGCCTATATTTTTTTCTCACTTTATTTGGAGACTAGTGTTTTTGATTTAGTTTGAAAAGTTAAAATTTATGAATAGTACAAGTAATTAGTTAAATGTAAGTTATATTTCAAAGCCACTACAAATCATACTTATTTATACATTCGAGGAACAAACCTTCACCCAACGTTACGCCCTGTCTTCTACTTGGTTTATTTTAGATTCAAGTATAGAATATCTTATTTCCGCCACACCTGATAGCGATATCAGGTTGGATATAGAGATAATGAGAAAGCGAGCAATTTTCCACGGTTAGCGTTTTGATGCCCAGAAAAGGAAAGAAAAGAAAGATGAAGAGATGTGGTGATCTCCGAAAAAGCAGCTATAACTTCCACCACTTTGAAAAATCGTTGCTTTCTCATATTATTCCCTAATAAAAAGCTGGTCTCGAAATTTTTAAATATTCTATCGAAAATAATATAATTTCTTATAACTCAACTTGCATAAGGTTGCACTTTGCTAATGACAAACCAGTTTTCCTAACTGTCTATCTTTAGAGAAATTGCCAAGGTAAACATCAGCCGAAAATTTAGCCCACAATAACTCAATATTTGACGTCATTTCTACAATAGAAAATTAAATGATCAACTCCAAAGATGAATCTGTAGACAAATTTAAAGAGTGTTATTCAAACTGCTACGAAAAAACTAGCAGAAATTCGGCCAAACAGTGTGCTATATGATGTACGCCATTTCAAAGCATATTGTGGCAAAATTAGGCGCTGTTATTTTTGTTTTAACTCTCTTTATTTAAAATTTGTGTGCTTGATTTTAATATTATTCACAATTTGAAGACGATATTTTGCTTTGATTTATTTCACACGGTTAATGACACATTTTACATATAGTTTGGGTGTAGGGGGGGGGGCGGGGGTTAAATATGCCGTTCACCGTCATTTTTGCCATAAAATGTATTAAGCTGTACCATACGCCCTCGTAAGTATTCTTTGTATATAAAGTTTGACAAAATTATTGTTTATGGTTACTGAAATATCCTTTTTTGATTTTTATAAAGCACCGTTATGTAGGCGTGGCTATTATACGATTTCACCCATTTTCAATATCAACCTACCATGGATCAAGGCAATAAGTCAAACAGCATCAAGTTTGGTTGAGATATCTCAATATTTACTCCAGTTTTTCGATGCACGGCCGGACAGACAGGCTTAATTAATTTCCATTTTCATATTGCACATTTTCGTATATCATGTGACAAGAAAAAAAAACCAGCGTTTTTAAGCTCTCGAGGAAAGCTTCATGAAAAATTCGACAATACTTCTTGAGCGTAATATAGTAGTGAATCTGTAAATTTGAGACTTGGTAATTTATGGTGAACTCTAGACTATTAAAGAAGAAGAAAAGTAAAAATATAAATAAAAGAAATTAATTTGATTTTGATCTGTACAAAATAATAATACAAACTAGCAATACATGACGTTTGAAAAGTAGTCAACAAAATTAGCTTCGACTTCATTAATAAAATTAAATAATAAAAATGTGTTGCAGAAATATTGATGCGCGCATTTATTTTTTGTCGAAATCAGGGTTTCTTTATTACTACGAGTACTTTCTACGAAAAATTGAGATAAAGTTAGTAGCGACAGCATTTTTTTCTTAAGAGCTGTGTACTGACTTAAGGAAATTTGACAGAAGGAATTTACTTGGGCATTTCGTAATCGGTTTTCATATGAAGTTTTTGTTTTTATTGGGAGCCGTGAACGAAGCTTTTGCTGGTAATTTCATTTCTGCTTTAAAGTAATTAGACAATGCAGTAGAGTTTTTTGATGGAAAAGTTGTAGCTTCGCGGAAAATTTTTTGAAATTATTGTATAAAACCTGATCGCAATTGAGAGAAATATATGGTACGAAAGAAATGCAAGTATTTTCAAACAAAAATAACCTGGCAGCTCTACTGCATTTTGACTCGCATATTCATACATACTTAGATCCATACATATGTACATATATTAGTATCGCCGGGTTAGGCTCACCATTTCGAGTACTAATTTTGTGCGTTCGCTTGTTCTTTGTTCGTAATTGTTGTTGTTGTAGTTGCTGCACATTACTTCCGTTCACATGTGTGCGCTTAAATTATTCAGTTCAAGCTTGTTCGAAAACGTTTACTAAAATTGTTCTTAAATGGTCCATTGTGAGTTGTGAGTACGAGAATTCATTGCAGGCGCAGATGCAGTGAGATGAGAATGGGAGTGAGGGATTGTAAAGCATAGCGATGCTAGAAATATGGCAAAAACCATACTTGCAATGGTAGTTAGATATTTATGTTCATAAATTAGTAGGCACTCTTTTAATGTGCTATAAAATTAAAAGATAAATGAGTGTAAATTTTGTAAGCAAACAATACTTAGTAAAGGTAAAGTTATTTAATATGTGGAGGGGTGGTTCTTATGCCAAAAAATTTTTAATTCCATTTCTTTTATGACTGCGGCCTTGTAGTGAATTAAACATACATATATAGTCGGTTTAAAGGTCGTAGCCAAGAAGAGCGCTGCAGGGGTACGTTTACACTACAATAGAGGTTAAAAAATTCAGCAGATAAGTATGCAATTTGTTGGCATAAAACCCACCCCTGCTCCCCCCGACACACATCGAAAAATAATCCAGGCTACAACTACCCTGTTCCGTTGTTTTTTAATAGAAGTTGCCACCGTTTTAAAAGGTGAAATTGAATTAAAATAATTTGTGAAATCAAATATTGCAATATGGGTATCAAATAAAAAGGTTTAATGAAACTTAGTTTTCAATATGTTGTGAAAATTCCTTGCCACCTTTTTCAAAACTTAGTTAAACTTATAACATATTAAACCAAATATTGCGATATGGGTCTGAAACAAAGAAGGCTTAAGAAAGTTTTAATTGAGAAAATATTTGCGAATATTTGGGTTGCCACTTGCGTAAACAAGTAAATAAAATTCAGTTATAAAGATCAACAGTAATTTTATGAGCCCCAGGCTATTTATTTAGTTAGAAATTATTTGAAAAAAAAAAACAACAATCAAAGCGGTAGATGCCATAGTTACTATTTCGGCGATCTCCTCATCAGTTTCCTTCTTACTAGTTTTTCATGTGATTTGAGCACATACCATCTTCCACGGCATATAACGTCATGCACGTTGAAATACCTTGAACCAAGTCGCCGTCTAAATTGTTGTTGCATTTTCATCTTCCCATTGCCAAACACATTATCAGGTTAAAATAAATACTACGCTATGATATCACACAGAAAGTACTTAGGCTAAGAAATACTTAATTATGTGAATGTGTTTAATGAGTGTTGCCACCTGATTGTTAATATTAATTTAATTTACTTCATAAGCTTAATGAAATATACTCGTAACAGTATTGGTGCGAAATGAAACCGTTTATATGGACATATTTTTGAAGAGGCCTGCCACCTATTTTGGAACACCGATTTAATTTAATGCGCAAGTTTACCGATACTGGTGCCAAACGAAAAAAGTCTGAGAAAGCTTAATTCAAGAATTATTATTCGAGAGGGTTGCCACAATTTAACAACATTTAAATTCAATCAAAGCTATAAGAGAAATTAAGCATTACAATACAAGTGTGAACATAAATAGGGTTAGGAAGGCTTAGTGTCGGAAAAAAATTTGAACCGTTTAAAAAATTAAATACAAATAAATGAATAATGGAAGTGAAATAAGATTATCTCACACATATACATATTTACTCAACACCTTTTGGAATACGATTTATAAAGGAGTCGCCACCTTTCCTAAATTACAGAAAATTTTTTGTTTATGATAAAGAAAGTGTAGGAAAATTAAATTATTATAATTAGTTGTTGATAATGGCCTTCAATCGTTTAATTATATCTGTATTAATTTATTGAGCTCAAGTTCAGATTTAAATAAAACACAATTTTATGTTATCCTGTGTATGTATTACTCGTATTTATAATGCCCATATTTCGACTTCAACCTGAAGTCATCTTGCCGACAAGACATAGCCCAAAGTTCCAGAAGATGACTTCAAATTAAAGTCGAAATATCGAAATATTTAATAATGCACAGAATAAAAAAAAATTCTGTTTTATTTAAATCTGAACTTGAGCTCAGTAAATTAATACAGATATGATTAAATTTTTATGAAAAACAATGAAATGTTTGCGTTAAATCACATTGTTTTAATAGAATTACCAGCTATAAAATATTTAAAAAAATCTACATATGTGTGTATTTATGTGTATATATATTTGAAAATGCAATGAAAGAGAATTTGTTCAGGAAAATAATTTTGAAGATTGCCTTAACTCTGAATTACTGTCTTGATTTATATAACCACCTAAATAAAAGCATCAAGAAAGCAAACATCTGTAGTATTCTATGTATCAGATTATGGTACAGCTTTTCAATACCGAATTTATAAATTAGGTTTCACAAAGATTTGTTGTCTTTAAAAAAAATTTAAAAGTTATTAATATGTCAAACCGAAAACCGCGCGAACAAAACGTCGGGTAGATCTAGTATAAAATGGCCTGAGGGTTAGTATTGATTGTGAAGTACTTACTGTTCATGCCGGGGGTTGATCCAGAAACGATTCTTAGGCGTGGCGAGGGGGGGGAGCGGGCAAATAGTTTTATACTTCAAAGCTGGAGTAAGTGTTATTCGGAACGATAGTCGGGTGTCACACAAAGCCGACCTTTTTTTTGCACTATAGTAGACAAAATGAGTGGAATCCATTATAATCGAGTTTCGAATTTATGCTGGCATTATCTGGGACTATTGATGTTATTATTGACTTTCCATGAAAAGAGAGTCCATTACAAAAGAACAACATATGTAGTATTTATTCTTCAGAAATAGCCTAATTGTGGGCATTTTTCATCAATTTAATGCTTTTTCCATTTTTAGATGTAGTTTTCTTTACACAAGTTCGGCGCTAATGTACTTATCATTTACATGTATGTACATGAATTTCATACATATCAAAACTTTTTGCCCAATATTTTTCCATCAAAATATGTTATGTTTTCTAATAAAAGCAGCCTTTATTTATTATTTCTGAATCATTGTTCGCCTTTTTGTGGTCAATGTTTTGATAAACCATAAACATATTGCCATCCATTAGCATTAAATAAAATGTATATATGTAATGCATATATGTATATCGTATGAGCAAACACCCAAAGGTTGACAATAGTGATATAAATCGATTCGAAGTCATGACCTCTCCGTCGACAGACATTAAAAGTTCTAATATTAAAAAAAAACCCCACAAAACAACTACGAGCAGCTTAGCTATGACGGATAACTTCAAAGACAAAAAAAAAAAAATTTCGTGAAACCACCTACTCTCCAGTAAATGTTTCGATGTGTATGCTTTGAACTTTACCTATTCTTGACAAAAGAGGTGTTTACCGTTATAATAACTTGTTTTAAATAATCCACCAAATCTCGGCACATTCTACTATGGTTTATGGATTTTGCCATAAACTCCCAGAAAGAATAATATCTATTGCGCATGATCTGCAATTCACTGCCGAGTGAATTCGCGTTTTGCACCTTTCTGAAACTGCCATGTTAAGTGAAAGTTTTCGAGTGCAAATGTTGAAATACTTACCAACTGCTTATAACAAATGACAGTCCAAAAACGTAATAGGAGTCAATAGTATTTTCTTTCCACTCCTTTCTGCGAGCGGGGTTTACCAATGTTAGATCGATTTTTTTCAAGTCTCTCGGTCCAAGGAGTTACCGAAAAATTGGAAAATACGATTAAGATATATGTACATATATTTGAGCGAAATGAAGGGTTAAGATATAAGCTGTAACATTTCACGAGAAATATTTTGTAGAATATTTTAACCCATTAGCTTCTACCTAGTTTTGAGCCTTCCTGCTAGAAACCTTCATAAAAAACATATTAAAATATCCACGAAAATTAGTATTTAGAAAATTGTACACACTAAAATTTTTGTTTATTTTAAGGTTGCGACATTTTACTTAGCATATCTTCATTGGTTCAAAAGTTATATTTTTTTTAATTCGAATAAAGTCAAAAGGCGCAATAGTGCGCAGGCTATACAAAAGGTTTTTTTTTTATTTTCTTATTATACCACTCTATTCATTTATATTCAACTGCTCAATTTCAAGACCTTCTAAATGGCCTTAGTCTGCAAATTATTGCAATGCCGACAATATTGTTTCTCATAAATTTAGTTGATCGAAAGATTTGTTTTTATATATGGAAGAAAGTCCGCACTAATAAACAACCTGATAATAAATTTGCATTATATTTCGGATGTGGAAAGGCTTCCTTGTAGACTGATTGTTTAAATAAAGTGGTGGAAAGTTGAATTTCAAACAAGTATTTGGTAGTGCAATTGCGCCAGCCCTGTGTGTTTGAGTGATGTAGCTGTAAATAATCAAGAGATAACCCCCTAACCTTTAAATTATTGCAAGGTTTGTTTTTTGATACAATAATCAAGTACTAGTAGTTTTATGACCATTTCCAATGTGTTCAAAAATAATATGTAACTCAAGGCTATCATGAAATTTTAAGTTCGTAATCCTTTTGAGCCGAAGAGAAGTTACGAAATTTCATTCTACCTCAAATTGTTTAATACAGTCTTATTGAATGTATCTTAATTTATCTAGCAAAAAACAAAACAGGTTGAAACTCTCTTCTTAGCACCGTACAATGAGATGAACGTGAGAGAAATGTGAAAAATTAATTGTGGAAGTTTACGAATTTACCCACAGAATATTTTAGTCTAAGAAGCCTTCTACATAACCCCAACAATTCTGTCGAAGAAACATCCCAGCAAATGGCGAATCTATTTCAACCTATTTTATAAATCATCTCTGCAAATATTGTACATGTGTCTTTCGATTTTTCGGTTTAACAAAAGCTGAAAATTTAGTTTTGAATGGTTTTTCCTCTAGCTTATACGAAACATACTTACAAAAACCCCGCACAACTTTTACAACAGCTGTCAACCGTGACCAAACAACATTTGCTTAGTACAGCTTTCGGCTTTTCAGCGATTCGGCGGTTCGGTGGTTCGGCGGTTCAGTGGTTGACATCAGCCAACGAAATGTCCATAGAAAGTGACATTTGTGATATTCATGCTAAAATATCCTAAATTGCATTGAGTGACGACAGAAGAAGAATTTAGGCAAGAAGAGAAGAAAGGCGGCATAAATCATAGACAGCCAAGCAGTCAGGAAGGAAACGTTGCCTTTCCTTTGACAGTTCGACTGTCCGAGCAAATGGCACGATGATTGCGAGGCATCCCTGTTTTGGCGCTTAGCGTTTTGTTACCATGCATGGAATAATTCGTTGTGCTGGTGCTGTAGAGAAGATTTGAAATGATTTTTAATTGCTTTGTTTTTTATTTTTTGCTTTGGTTTTTGTTTCTTGATTTGTGAGCAAAGGCAAACAGTACCACATTTGTATGTATGCATGTACTCCAAATTTATACGATATGTATGTAAGTATGTATATGTTCTCTGTACTCGATGTGGATTGTTGTCGCTGCAATTGCAATTTCGCCTCGCTTTTATTTTCAGCGACTCAACAGCGACGATTGTATTGTTGTTGCTGGCAATCTTTTTTATTGGCATCGTTTTTTAATATGTTTTGTACCTTTACGTAGTTTTTTTTATTACGGTGGTTTTATTTATTATTTGCCTTCCTGTCGACAAGCCGCAGTCAAATGATAACTCTTTTCATCTGTCAACTGAAAATATGAGTTCATAATAGTGATTTCGGTTTGATGCCCTCAAGCGATTTTAGGTCGAATAAGATGACAAACAACAAAAAGGATTTATTGACATACACAACTTAGTAGATATATATGTACATATATTGAACGGTTACACACAAACTGAATAATAGCGCAAATGTTTTAATTTCAATTTCAAAAGTTTCTTAGTAAATATTATTCGTCATATACTTTTTAATCGGTATTTTTAGTTTTTTTATAAGTGTACTTTAAATTTTTGTACCAAATGAACATATTTTTTTTTATTATTATTACTCTATAATAGACTGTATCTGGGTATTTAGAGCAAGAGAATTGCAAGAGAATTCTAAATGTTTTCATATATTTAATACAGAGTAATATGGAAATGAAAAGAGTAACCTCTCCCCATACAGGCTGTGACAAGAATTCTCTACATATACTCGAAATAAGGACCCGTACAGAAAGTTCTGCAAATTTTAAACTCGCTCCAAATTTTTTAGCTATAACATAGCAAGCTTTGAAAAAATTGTTTTTAAATTGCTGTTTAGCTACATTTTTGAAATCTAATTAGTTTCGGCAGTCAAGGCAGCAACAACGAAAAAAATTAATAAGAACGAAAGCACCGCATACAAAAATTGTCTACAGTTGGACAAATCATTCCAATATTACATACTCGTAGTTACAAAAAGTCAGTGCAACTCATTGGATCGTCTCAAGGCGAATTTATAGAGGTGATGGCATAAGAGTAGCTGATTTGATTTTTTTTTATTCATCTACATGTACATATTTTGTTTTTGCTTTTGCGTATGAGCTTTCAAAAGCCGTAAAAGCAAAAACAAAATGTATTTCAATTATGACAACTCTTACGCAGAAACAAAAACAAAATACATAGGAATTTTGTAGTTGTATTTATAACACCACCTTGTATGGATTCGCCTTAAAATAAAACTTTTGGCGTGTACACAACAATGCAATACCCGTTTTATTTTATCAAAAAATGGTTAGAGATCGCTGAATGCGCTCAAAGGTACCCATGTACATATGTTATATGAGGAAAAATACTTCGAACGCCAAAAAAAGCATGATTTTATATGAATATTAGTTTAGTTTTGTGGAACCCTTCAAAATTTTTAATACTCAAAAATTGTCAAATAAATATTATTCCTGATTCCGTATATCGTCTGAAGAGAAACATAGTTTGCCGGTTAACAAATATTGATTTTAAAGGATTTCGAACCATTTTTATCCGCATAAAATTTGCGGGAAACTTTAAGTGATATCTAAAAGTGTTTTATTTAAAAAAAGGGTATTCGTTTTTTTCGATATGGAGTAATCCTAGCAGGCGGCCGCCGTAGCCGAGTGTGTAGCGTGTGCGCGCTTCATGCGGTGGGTCCCGGGTTTAAATCTTGGTCGTGCCAAGTATCATAAAAAGTTATAGAAAAGTTTTTTTTCTAATAGCGGTCGCCCCTCGGCAGGCAATGACAGACCTCCGAACGAATTTCTGCCATGAAAAAAATTAGATATTCTTGCAAGTAATTAAATTCTGTCTCGGTAAATAATTCTTCGTGAAATATCTGCATCACTTCATTCACCTTAAATTTATGCTTAAGCAGGTCCCTTATTGAATCGTGCATGGAGTTCCATCTTGTAGCCACAGGATATTTCAATTGGCATCCCACTACAGCCCTTAACTTTTCCGATGTACTAGGCCTATTTACTTTTTTCCATAGACGAGAGCATTTCTGCATTATCTAGAATAATTTAAGAATAAAATATTAATAAAAATGTACTGCATTTTTTAAATCACCTTTTCATGTTTTCAAACAATATCATGTTTTGTTTCAAAATGTGAAGAGAATCTTTTGAAGCCACTAAATTTAATGTATGCGTGGCACATCGAATATGTTTTGGCAGCCGAGAATTGAATAGATGATTAGGAATATCATCAAAATATATTTCGTCTTCCTCTTCATCGTCATAGATGGCAACTTCAGTGATTTTTACTCCATCTACCCCAAATTCTTTATACGACTTAACAAAATTGGCTGCGTTATCAGTAATGGTGGATTTGAATAATTATATCACGGATACGATCAAATGTGTGGGAGCCACAAAATCGCTTACAAGCTAATGCCACTGACTGCCGAGTTAACGATTCATCAATCCAATGAATAGTATACCCTAAAAAGCTTTTATGCTTTGTTGACCAAATGTCGGCAGTTGTGCAGACAAATTTATTGGAGGCAATCATAATTTGCATTCGAACTAGTAGTTCAATCATTGATTGCTAAAAAAGTTGATTGCAAATTTTTACAGCTCTGATTCGAATACCCGATTACTTCGACGAAACATCCATATAATGCGATATCAATATAATATTCGGATATTCGTATACTAGAAATTAATGAAATGTAACATAGATGAAATAAATAAATGGGAAATATGTAACAAAAAAAGTTTCGATGTTAATCTACAATTCGTTCACTAACGTAATGAACAAAGAACGTAGAGTACAAATCACTCCCACCGTTTTTGTTACAGAAAACCTCGTCCCATTTCACCATACCAGAATCAATTTGACTTTTGCTGATTGATATTAGAATCTGATTATATCCAATTAGTTTCTAGTGTGCTGAAATTGGACAAAAATTCTTGCCACAGGAAACAGAGCGCTATGCCACTTCTTATTGATAGTTGTAGGAAAAAGTGTGTATTGCGTATTATTATTGTTTATCAATTCGTTGATATTTTTTTTCTTTTTGGATATCCGAATATACGAATATTAATCGGATCTTCGTAAATCTGAATAATTGTACCAACGAATGTTAACCGGATATGCATACTATCCGGATTTTACCCGTACCAACGAAAATGCGGCTATCCGCATAGATTAAAGGATATCCAAATATGCGGTTAGCCTAAGCCCTAATACACACCAACAGCCATTAAATGCACCCACATACTACAGATTAAGATTTGCGGAGCTTGAGGCCAGGTTTGTACGAGGGAACAATATGAGAAAACAACGATTTTTCAAAGTGGTAGAAGTGATACCTGCTTTTTCGGAGATCAACACATCTCCTCATCAGACTCCTTTCTTTCTAGACTTTACCAAGGTTTGAACCATGGTACAAGGAGTTGCTAGGCGAGCACGCAAATACTCAGCCATGGTAACCGTGTGAAAAATGTTTGTTTTTCTCATACTATTCCCTAATAAAAACCTGGCCTCAAGCTCTATTAATACGATTCATAAATATAAGGTCAAAAAATAATAAGATTAAGATGTAGTTCGCCCCATTCCTGCTAAAACTAAAACACCATTTCCCATCTTATAAATCGGTCGTACTTCAATTGATCTGATTTGAAAATAAAATTTATACTTCACTGGAAAATTGGTAAAAATTAATATGGTATTTTTGTAGTAGCAAAAGTATAGTATTAGAAAAATAATGCACAAATTTTATAAATCTATTGTAAGAGTTTCAGACAAATTGTACTCACAAAAAACAAAAAAAACATTGTACCTCAATTGAGCAAAATTTATGGGGGCATAATCTTTACACGAATTGCACGTGTAATAGAAATAAATTTAAGTACCTACGTTTCTATACTAAAGAAAGTGAGAACAACGACTGTCTAACAGTAAACATATTTGCATAACGGTTGCCATTCGTTTGTTATTATTTTCAGTTTCAAAATAATATACTATATGAACACTTTTTTTTTTGAGTATCAATGCCATGCCAAGCAACACTTAAATAAACTCACCACTAAACTACGGTATTTCCGCAATAAATTAACTCTAAGCGATTGCTTTAATTTATTTCGGCATATGTTTTGTTGTAGTTTTTTTTTCTTGCATCAAATGGTGAGTAGTAGAGTGTGAAAGGGGAGCAGTAGTTCGCGTGATAGTACTTCACAATCGGAAATTTTTACTTCCTGTACGGGAATCACCAACACTTCCGCCACAAAAAACACGATGTAATAACTTCACGCCATTGAAAGTTTGTAGCGGATACCGAAAGTTTAATTTAACTACTACAGTTGGTCAGCAAAACAAAACAAAAATCATGAATTGAATACAATTTTAAATAAATTGTGGTGATTTTGGAAGAATTTAATATGTATGTATGCAACTAAGGGTAAGGTGTCATAGTCAAAAAAGTAGCGGAATTATAAAATTCAAAACTATCAACGGCGTTTTCTTTTCCGAAAACAGTGTTGTCGTCATTCAAAAAGCTTTTTTAGTAGAAAATGTTGTAATTTTTGCAGGGCAGTATTGTGTTGAGAAAATGAAATGAAGCGTTAGCAGGACCGATTTGAAATTTTTGTTTTTATACATAAAACTAGTTTTTTTTTAATTTAAAAAAATCCCACCAAAGTTCAAAAGGTATGCGTAAAAATATTTAAAAATCTATTCAACGGAATCAAAATAATGAGATTCGCGCAAAAAAGCTGCGACTTGAATTGCCTTATTTGCAAAGAAATAATATAGGTTAGAAAATTCCCTTCCGATGATCCCGTATAAACAAAGACCCAGCACTAAAAATATTTGATTGTTGAGTTTTAAAAAAGTCAAAATAATTTTGATAATGAAAATTTTGCAGTCGGAGATTTTTAAGTCGATTTAGGGTAATTACGAAAATAATATCAGTTTTGTCGAATTAGCTCTAGTTTTTCAGATAAAGACTTTTAAATATTTCACGAAAAAACTTAATTAAAAATGCCAATATGGATTTAAATTATATTTCTATTGCGCGCCTGTATAAAAATAATACAAAAATAAAAAAAAATATATTCCTTTCATTAATTAATTTAAAAAAAATGACAAAAAACTTTTTCTGTGATGTCGTTGCTCAGAACAATCCCGTATTTAGTTCCAGCAGTAGTCTGCCATCATGTGGTCGTCCCATCGACCTTGGTATCTTTCTTCCATTATTTGTATGTCCTGGTGGAACCGTTCACCTTGTTACTCACTGTAATCGCCTAGGTTGTCCGGGAATTTGTCCAATTGACTATGTAAATAATGTAATTTAATGCTCATTTTAGCTCCTAGTTTGCGAAAATTGAGAAGCATATCAGCAACTAGTTTTATATAGTCTGGTGATTTATGATTTCCCAAAAAAATGTTGACTACATTAGCAAAGCTTAGCCAGGCTTCAGATTCAATTTGTGACATATGGTTTAAGAATTCAGTGCCTTTTAGAAGGGTAAGAATTTGAGGACCATCGAAGACTCCTGCTTTTAATTTATCCATAGTAACTCACGCGATTTAACCGGCTGCCCTTGCTCTCTTGCAAGGGAAATAAAATATTTAAACCAACGAACTACTTGTTTTAATAATTTATATAACAAAACTTATTGAGGAATAATTTAATTAATACAACTGGAACTGGGTCATATAGTTTTTTTTCATTAATTTCTTAAGTTTCGTTTATCTCAAGAACTAGAGCCAATCCAAAAAAAGTAAAAACACAGTTCTTAAGCCTGCTACTAATGTTAATAAAATCTATTAACAAAATCATGACCGCAGGATTTTTTTAAATTTTTGTTCCGCAATGTTATTAATGTATTTATTATATAATAATTTTGAGTGATACAAATGTACAAGTTATCGGTGACTAAAAATTGTTTTCATAATAATTTTGAGTAGGAACAATTTTTTAAATCACCAATAACTGTTATTTTGAGATTTATATTATAAAACTCTTGCCATAATAATTATTAGCGAGAACCAATTTTTTTATGTATTTCAAAGCCTTTTATTTTGATACTTATATTATAAAGGTATTTGCATTATAGCAATGGAAAAATAATCCTAAAAAAAACCCGTCCTTCAAGACTCGTTATGGTAAAATACATATATGTACATCAGATTAATTTTCAGCACTATTGAAAACATATGATACAAGTGGTCCGCCCCACAGGACGCAAGTAATGCTTTCTCTGTGGTTGTTATTTTCAGATTTCGTTATACCTTACTACGGTCGCGAGATCGTAAAATTACTAATTTGGAAAAAAAGCCTAACACCATCAATTTCCAACAGATTTGGATGAATGAACACTCATTCTCTTCGCAATTGACCGGACATCAAAAATGATTAAACTTTAGGATTTATCATTTACCATAAATTTCATTGAAAAAAAAAATATTGAAAAGACAAAAAAATGCAAACATTTTTTATTCTGGGCGAAAGATCTTCTTTAATTTTTTTAATATAAATAAAATATATAATATAAAAGCGCAATCATTGACCTTTGCAAAGCCGTTTGAAAATTGTAAATCGGTTCAATACACGTCAAATTAGAAATTTCCAAGTGCTCGAAAACACGAAAACAAAGTTTTTTTTTGTTAATAATAAATCAAAATTTTTTTGGGTGTAAGATGTTTTGTGATGTCACTTGAAAAGTGTAGAATCACTGTAGCACCGTGTTATTAATAAATGTTATTAATTTATATTTTCTCTTATAATAGTTATAAGTCTAATTCGGTCAATTCTTGCTTGAGAGCGACCGCCGTAGCCGAGTGAGTAGTGTATGAAGGCTTCACTGGGAGTCTCCCAAGTTGAAATCCCCGCTCGGGAAAGTAACGTTTATAATTATAGAAAAGCCTTTTCTAATAGTGGTCGCCCCTTTGGAAGGCAGTGACAAACCTTCGAGTGTATTTCTGAAACTTGACAAGCGATTACCGCAAATCGCTACAATATACATCATACCGGAACATCAGTTTGGGTTTAGAGTAAGCCACGGCACACCAGAACAATGTCATAGGGTTGCAAATGTAATTACAAATGCGCTAGAAGGAAAGTGATACTGTTCTGCAGCTTTTTTTGATGTCCAACAAGCATTTGACAGAGTATGGCGCCAGGGACTTCTTTTCAAAATAAAAAAAAACTTTTGCCAGCACATTTTTATCTAGTCTTTAAGTCGTATCTGAAGTCCTTAAGTCGTATCTTAGCGACAGGCACTTCTATGTAAGACATCAGGATGCCTTATCAGAAATTTATAGTATTAGCGCTGGTGTACCACAGGGTAGCGTTTTAGGTCCCGTCCTGTATACTATATTTACATCGGGCATGCCCACGAGAGAAGACGTAGAAGTTGCAACTTTTGCAGATGATACAGAATTTATCGCTTCTAGTGAGTCTCCTGTTGAAGCTTCGTCCTTACTACAGAGTCAACTTCTCATTCTGGAATCATGGCTTCATAAATGGAGAATTAAAGTTAATCCAGAAAAGTCGACTCATGTCACGTTTACGTTGAGAAGAGAGCAATGCCCTGGTGTATTTTTAAATAATAACCAGATAACTACGAGTGACAAGGTCAAATATTTAGAGATGCATCTTGATCGACGCCTTACTTGGAGGAAATTCCACATTAACGCTAAACAACAACAGCTAAAAATTAAAACAAAACAAATGTACTGGCTGCTTGGCCGCAACTCTCAGCTTAGTCTGGAAAACAAGGTTAGGTTATATAAAGCTATTCTTAAGCCCATATGGACCTACGGCATTCAGCTGTGGGGTATGGCTAGCAAGTACAATGTGGAGATTCTGCAACGTTAATAATCAAAAACATTGCGAGCTCTTGTTAATGCCCCTTGGTTTGTTACCAATGAAGCAATTCACACAGACCTGGCTATCCCATTTGTAAAGAGTGAAATCGCAAACTTTAGTAAACGATATCTTGCACGGCTATCTAATCACATAAATCCAACAGGTATTTGTTTATTAGACACAACCTATGAAACTATACGGTTAAAGCGCACTCATATCTTAGACTTGCCATTCCTCTAATATTGTGAAGCCTAATATTGTGATTATTAAGCTTTAGTTAAGTTAAGTAAGAGAACCTTCAGTTAAGCAGCTTTGAAATACTTGTGAAATTTAATGATTTGAAAACTAAATGTATAAGTAACACATATTGTGTAATTTACTATGTAGCTTTGCACGTATGCAAATCTACCGCTGCCATTATCTTATAACACAAAATTTGCAGAATCTTTATGTTAGACAGATTGAAAATAAAAAATTAAAAAATAGTTTTACCAAAAAAATAGCGAAAAACACACTTGAATGTAGGCCCCCGCCCCCCGCCCCATTTGCCAGCAAAAATTTTTCCAAACACAAGATAAAAACTCCGTAAAGGCCCTGCAGTACTAGTTAACTGTAAATATACTCTCGTATAGTTGTTTCCAAATTTTTATGTAAGGCCTCACCCTTTAACATGATAATTGAAAGTAAAACTCTGATCAACACCTTATGTTTAAACCCGAGAGATTCTAGATATGACTACAGGTTTTACACATATATTGAGTTATTGAATAGGAAGCAATTGGGGCCTAAGAATAGAGGCCCCGAAAAACTCTGAGATAACTCAAACTGAATATTCCGTCAAAATGTATATATTTCTAGTATTTTTGAGTTTCGAACCTCTGAGGTCCTAAGATGTTTGGGGCCCCACTCTTGTGGAAACTTTTTCGAATTTTGATATGAGATTTCCGTCGTGACTGTTTCGTGGCCTTAAAGATAAAATTATATAGAGTTTTCGAACACTGATTTGTCTAGGCTTCAAACTCTTAGGGCCCCCACAGTACTTTTAGATAATTGAAAATTTCACTCTGATGAAACTTTTAAGAATATAAACATGAGTTTCTAGTGATGACCACAGTTTTTAGGTATACACTTTCGAATATGTGACTCTTGGGGCTCCAATATGTAGGACCCTCCTAGTACTCTTGAGTAATTGAAACGAAAGATTTTATCACATTTTTCAAAATTGCCATGCATCGTTTAATTCTTGCTCATACGTCGATAGTTCTTGCTTGAAGTTTCAGTATTTATATTATAAATAGTTCTTTTATATTGAGTTGAAAAGTTCCATGATAATTCATTAATTTTAGGGCCCCATGGTGTATCGAGCTGCAGCAGATAAAATTTGGGGGCCCTTTTTTTTCAAAAGCCCGGGGGCCCTTTGACGCCCAGTCCGCCCCTGCTGGAGACTTCCAATATCGCAATCCGTAGCTTAAAATAATTATACATATGGTATTCGGTTCGCGCCAATAAAACAAGTCTAGCGATTTTAACTCTTGTACAGCTTTTTCTTATATTAGGTACATAACTATAAACGTTGTGTTCGTACAAATTCTCCGAGTAGACTGCTCGTTTTATTCAAAATTAATTCAAACTGATCTGCGGTGGTTACGCTTTCGTCAAATCGTCAACTTGTAAGGGTTGTATTTAATAGTAGTGTAACTTAGTAGTTTCGTCCAGTTCGTGTAGTCTTGTCATGGCCCAATCTGATTCCCACACACACATACATATACATATATAGGCATAGAATTATTAAACGCAAAAGCCAAAACAGAAACGGTAGAGTTGTTTATTTAAACTTTTTCGTCAAAGTCTTTCTACTACTCGTACAGTATCTATTCTGTTTCGTCCATGATAGCATCATTCAAAGCGGGCCTATCAAATTTAAAATAGACACCCCTCAATTGAGAATATCTTATTATTATGGCGTTATGGTTTTATAAGTTCTTTTAGGAGCTGTAATTATTTTGACTTATAGCGAGGTTTGTAATTTTGAAACTGAAATTTGGCAATCCTCGGCATTTAAATGAACTCAAACTGCTAACTGTATTAATTATAAATAATTATATCTGTGCAATATATTTGTATTAAGTATAACATAAAAATAAAGTAAAAACTGTTGTCTTGCCACTGGGTTTCGATGGATCACGGTGGTTTTTTTTTTTGAAGTATTGGAACATCTGTGGCTTAAGTTGGTTCACACAAGATCTTTTTCGATAACCATTGGCATTCTACATATATGTATGCATGTATATCCAAATACCAAGATCGCTTTCCTAAAAAAGTATTTAACTGTGAAATTTTGAACCGAGCCGACGACCTCGGCAGCTAGTACTTCTTTTTTTTAAATAAAATAAGAACTCTATTATTGTTTTTCTGATAATAAATAAATAAAATTTAACCGATAAACATACTTTCGTTTGCTCGAGCGATATTTAATTTTCCGGGCCAATAAATTTATATGCGTCCTTTAAAATATGTCCTGCGATTTAAATTGAAACATTGCCTGGTAGTTTTTCGGTTTGTTTACATATGTACATATGCACATATGAACAGATAATTCTTTACCACCGGCTTTGCCATTTGTAAAATTTTTGTTAATTTGATGTTGTCGTAATTAAGTAACCAGCAACATTAGTTGTAAGTGGTCGCTTTCAAGTGAGAAATGATTTATCTGCGCGATAAGCAGATGTAACTTTATTGGATGGATAAGAAAACAGACATAACATTCAATTCTTTAGCTTTAAAATGTCGTGGAAATATCTGCCATTAAGAGAAGTCGAATCAGAAACCATTTCAGGTAAAACCTCTTACGTGAAAATCACAAGAAATTGCAAACTTAGACAGACCATACTTTCAAAAAAAAAAAAAAAAAAAACCAAAACAAACATAAATAGTGGCCTTCATGTATTCATCCCACCAAAAAATGGTGACCAAATTGAATGTGTGACTGAAAATTTTGCTTCAGGATTTTAATTAATATTAGTCTAGTTTTGAAGTAGAAATAGAAATAGTTTAGATGTGCAGGATATAAATAGATTGTGCTTAAACACAGTAGAAATTGAAAAAATAACAATGGTAGATGTTATAGCTATTCTGATGAGAAAATTTGGAGAGCAAAAACAGTAATGGTAGAAGTTATAACTATTTCTGATGAGGAAATATGATGATCTCTGACCATTGTTGTTTTTTGTAGAATTTTTCGTATTAAAATGACCTTGAGCTCATAAAAATTATTGTTTGATAATAAACAAATGACCAAAAAATTAATATATGTAAAAAGCAAAGAAAAAATATCAAACTTAATTTTTCCTTGAAGGCTTGTCATTTGGTATTCTACATTGTGGCCTTTTATAAATTTATTAAATTATTGAAAATAGTAGTTGGGTTTAATCTTTAAGGGAGAAAATTTAGCCGGATAATATTTGTTATAAATCTTTTAATTGTCAGATAATATTTCCCTTTTTAAATAGCACACAATTTTTTTTACAAAAACTGCTACAACTACTTGAGTTTATTTTAAAAATGTGTATAGAGGTCATTCGATGCAATTTGCAGAAGTAATATAAGGCTTAAGCTCCTGACTTTGAGAATTAATTTATTCATATCATGAATAAAACAAATTCCCAAATTAATAGCTACACAATTTATTTAAATTAGTTAGATTAGTATAGTAATTTCAAAGAAAGCTGAGATGGAAATAAATGCAGTAGTTGAGCATTTCGATCAAACTTAAAAAAAAAAATACCTGTGAATATCTTACTCTGCCCATCACTGCTTTAAAGCTTCAAATTGAAGTATTCAATTAACCAAAGGCGACACAAGTAAAGTTCAATTCGAGTAATTGACTTTTATAGCCTGGCTTGTTTATCCGCTCAAGAAATCGTCACCACTCACCGTTTCCATACAATACATATAGTGTTTATCTTTGACACATTTGGCAGAGCGCCTTGCGTCGGTATGCAAGTAAATAAAAGATAAAAATGAAAGGCAAAAGCAAAACAGAAATAACACTAAGGCAAATGCCAATGATGATTGTGTTTTTTTTTCAAACATTTTCTACTGCAAATTTTCTTAGTAGTTTTCCCCCCATACAATGGCAACAGTTTTATTGCATTCCCAGGATGATTGCTAGTGAAATTTGATAGCCGCAAACAGTGCGAAGTAACTGGTCGGATGAAATAAAGTGGGTGAAAAAAATTTACATACTTACATACCAAGTAAGTAAAGAGAGTGAGTGTTTTCTTGTAAAAGATTGCGTGTCTTTGTTCCTTCTTGTTATTCTTCATTTTGCCACGCTGTGTATTTATTGACTTTAAAGGAAATCAAAGTCATTTTCGGTTTTCGAAATAAGTGCTTGTTTTAGAGCAGGGATTCCTACACTTTTTTTGCTCCACGTGTCGATTTATATAACAAAATTAGTTCTATTCCTGTACTCCATAAATTTACAGGTGTTTATTCGAACTTACACGAAAATGCAGGAAAAATGTTCCCGTACATCAAAATGAGAGTGATTTTTGGAGAATTGTGGCGGAGAAGGAAGTTTTTCTTCGCGAAAGTAAAAAAAAATATTGTAGTTGTTAAGTTTATAGTGAAAAATATTGAAGTAAATTTTACTCATTTTGCAGCATTTGAACGAAATTAAATTTTATTTTAATTTGATAGAAAACTGTTTGATGTTTTCACAGGATAAATTTTGTTTTGTGTTTCCTTAAATTTTTGTCTCTTTTTTCTCTCACTCTACACCTATTCCAAAAGTATTTCAGAAAAACATAATTTGCATTTCATAAAATGCCAAATGAATTTCAGAGAAGTACAAATGTGTTTGTAATGAGAGAACAAAACAGTTATTAAAGCCATATAAAAATTAAACCTCTTGCCTTACCCCATTTCCCCTTTCGAAGAACGTAATAAAACAATTTTAAATGTGGATAATGTGAAAATGATAAGCCAAATCTAAAAAAAATTTCTGAAATAAACTTTTACTTTTCACAAATTCATTTCCTTTTTCTGAAATACAGTTGTGTTTTTCTCAAAGTCATTTGGCAATATATGAAATACATTTGCATTTTTATGAAATAGTACATTTTTGTACTAGCTGAAAGTCGGTTGTATTTTTCTAAAAAACATTTGAGTTTTTCTGAGAAACTGTAGGAAAAGGTGTAAACCAAAAGAGACTTACAACATTATTACAGGACATCAATGGAAAAGCACTGGATCAAAGCTATTGTAAATAATTTATATGAAAAATTGTTGTTTTTCCTTATTATATAAATAATAATAATAATTTGGCGATTACGTTAGGCCATACTTCTCATACATTTTGTGCTGTGTATCTTGATTTTGTAACAAAAACTGTTAAGAGGCAATTAACTGTACTTAGCTGAACGAAAAGAGAAATAGATTAAGTCATGTATGGCTTTTCGTCTGTGCATCGGATATCTCGAAAGATATCTCAACGAACCTTACCATTGGCCTAATGTCGGTTGGTGTTAAAAATGAATAATGACCATGCCCACATAACGGTGTTTAACAAAAATCAAAATATTGCGATATTTCAATAACTATAAAAGATAATTTGCTAAATTTTTCGAACCCGATAGGATCGAAGAAAGGAATACGTGTATTAGTTTTGGAAAAATGGGCGAGGGGTTGCACAGTTTAGAGTAAAGTAAACTCTACCAAATTTCGAACATGTTTTTTGGCGTAGAATACGTCTTACCTTACGGTATGGGCACCAATGTCAGGTTTTTATTGTTGTAATCTCTATTTCTTTAATTATAAGGAAACGGCTCGATTAATTTTTTTTTTTTTTTTTGTAGTCAAATGAAGATGTTAGCTTTCGTTTGACATACATTTCATGTTGGTTGATATCTTCCTAATATTTAAATTTCTCAAATGAAAATTGTATAAACACATGCACACAAATATGTGTGTGGTGTTTGGTTGAGTGTTTGCTGTTGGGCGATTTAAATGTACTCGTGCAGCCCTTTCTTTGTATTGCATAATTTTAGGCGGGCAAGTTAAAGTAGAGTAAAAGAAGAGAAAATGCTGCCAAGCACTGCAAAGCTTATGTATATCATCCAAAGTAACTATCAAATAAAGAAATTCATTTGCTTGTATTATTTATCATTTATTGGTACATATGTTTTCTGTCTTATCGGATGGCGTATTCTACGTTAAACTTAATGGCCGTGTCTCTGACACAGCCTGCTTCTTTTTTTTTACATAGATTTTAAGTCCGTAATCATAGTTTCGAAAGGTATAGAAATCAGGCGAGAACCATCGAAAACAGCGATTAAAAAAAACGTTGCACCGCGTCACAAATTCGATAAAAATAATTTAATTAGGGAAAGAAATAAAAACATTTTTTTTTCAACAACGCTATTTAATAGCTAATAGAAAATAGGTACATATATCTCTGGAATCCACGCCCACGTTCCAACATTATTCTTAGAAATTGTGTGTGCTGTGGTGGTACGTTAAAAGTGGAGAACGAACGAACTTCGGTTTCGACTTCGGCCATTTTCGGTCACCAAAGATCGGTTTAATTACGGTCCGGCTTCGGCCCCAAAAATAATCGAACTTTGGCCGAACATTTGTCGATTATTTTAAATCTATAAATGGTAAAAAGTTTGGCATTTAAGAAGTTTATCTTTGAAGAAATATTTACCTTTGTGATTTTCATGACAGCGATAGGAATTGCTATAATAATACCGAAAGACATTATTCATTGCTGCCAAGAAACTAGGCTATCTTTAAATATTAGTTTTAAGGCTCATTCTTCTTGTTGAAAAAATCCTTTAAAACATTTGCCTACTTCTCCATGGATTTTATCTAGTGAGCAATTGTTCAATGCTGCAGTTCAAATATATACCGATAGGCGGACACGATTGGAAGGGGGAAATTCCGAAAGGCTATTATTTATACATGACAATAAAAATTATTAAACTTCGAGCCTTAAAAATATAAGTATTTTATTTTTATTTTTACAAAAAAAATATGCACAATGATAACCCTAGAATTTCTAACAAATTCGGTGAGTATTTACTATATTAGACAATGGAAGTAAAGGCTTATTAATGTCTTTTTTTTTAATTAAATAAATAAAAGTCATTTAAGTTTTCCAAATTAAGAATATTACTGGTTTTATTATGCATTGTTAATTTGAAGTTCGGTTTCACCCGAAGTTATACTTTTTCTTATCGTTTCAAATTAAGTTCTTAAGTTTAAACAAATAAATAAATAACGTCGAGAAAAGTATACCAATTTTGTGTTTTTATTAAATTTAAAAAAAAAATTGACTGCATCGTAACTCCGATTGTATTGAATTTTATTACTTCTTTATGATTAATCAACGAAAAAAATAGTTTCGCCTTACTGGAAGGTCAGGAGAACAAACAGTTATTTTTGATATCAAATAAATACCTTACTGTGCGCCATCTGACTACCATTTATTTCGGTATCTGCAAAAATATTATTGATAGAAAAAAATGGATAGCTGACAGGAGAGCAGACGAAAATAATTTGACCAATGAAATTATGACATCACCCGAAAACATGGCAAAAATTTAAGTACTTTAATTACACAAATGCAAGAATTTTATTGCTTTTCAATGAACAATTAGGTTTCTCAAAATATTAAGAAAAACTGAAACCAAGGCACATTAAACGGGTAACTTGATTACATAAAATACAAACCTGACATGTATTTTGTTGTTGCAGGATGTCCATTTCTCGTCAAAATCGAAATGCCAAATTTGGTGAGTTTCGCAAATCAAAAAGAATAAAAAGGTCGTTCAAACAAATCTAAAATATGTAAGTTAAATCTTATTGCTCATAGTTTTCAGCCTTTAAAAGGGCTATATATGTACTTTATTTACTTTATTCTACATAGCTGCCAGATTCTGGAAAACGATATGAAAAAACCCAACCGTTCGCAGGAATTTACGCGCTATTCCAATTGATCCCCCTTTGATTTGGCGGGACTTTAAGAAAAGTTTCCCATGCCTTTACCCCTGCTCTTCTCGTACAAATAGCATTTTCCCATTTCCGATTCTTTCGCACAAAATTCAAATCCAAATTTTCTTGTTTTCAAAAATTAAACTTCAACAAAAAAAACACGCAGTTTCATCTAAACTAATAAATATTTCATCCAATATATTTTAATGGTTACAAATAAATTAGTTTCTGCAAAGAGGGTTGGGAATCACTGGGTTACTGTGTAGTATCTCTGATGTATTGTATTCCTACTACATATAAGCGCTGGTGTCTAAATGCGAACAATTTCCTTGTACTCGTATGACAGACTAGACAAGGTGGCTGTCTACTTATGGTAGTGCAAATCGCTTTCTGTGCACATTTTTTTCGAACACTATCTACATAAGTATTTGAATGCGTAGGCGTGTCAGACGTCGAACGATATATGTAACATGACAGGCCAGGACATGACGATGAAACGACAAGTGTCAATCGAGGCGATGACATGACAATGTGACTGCTTTTGAAATTATTTGATGTGGGCTTCGGACGCACACACACACACATACTTATCTTACATATCGATGGCTTAGAGAGATAAAAGTGAACCGTCCAGTTTAGTTTTCAAATCTTGGATTATGATGAGTAAAATAGAAATGAAAAAATTGCACATACTATATCAATTAAAATATTTGTTATATTTATAAATGTTTTTTTTTTAACTGTTTTCAATCGCGGAAAAAAGTGCACAGCTGCGAAAATCGCTGTTGCCATTTAAGCCTTCTTCCGGCTTTCCTTAGCTTTTTCTATTTTGTTTTTTAGCCGGTAAATTTTAATTTAGCCTCTAGCCTTTGTTTAAAGTCTTTTCTGAAAAATATGAATGAAATAAACGCCATGTCCAAATATATATCAGTGGCAAAATCTACAATCTACTGTTGAATTTTGGGCAGCGGTTCGTGAATATAAAAACGCGCTTGGCGCAAATGGTTTTCTTACCCACTGTAGTTTGGTTCAACTTTTTTTATTTTTTAAACCTCAGCAATGCAGAAGTTGAACACATTTTTAGCACCATGAACATTGTAAAAGCAAAACAAAGAAAAATAATAGTTTTTTTTTATGTTAAATGCAATTTTAAGCAGTAGGAATGACGTGAAGTTGAAAGAAAAGTGTAGTCATCCTTTGACAAAGATCTCATTCAAATTATGAATATATATTTAAATTTATTTGACGGCAAAGAGCTGATACATAGAAATATATGAAATAATTTTACGTACATATAAACGAACTGCCTCATGCTTTAAATCTACATTTTTGAAAACTTATTAAGCTAATACAAATAAAAGAAAAGGAGGGACCGTAATGGTTATAAATTGTATTTAAAAAAAATTACTTTTTAATCGATATTTATTGAGTTTAATGTCGTGCTCGGGAAATAATCGTCAAATCAAATTTAATTTTTTTTGAGGGATAAATAAAACTCAAAAAGTAGAGATTATTTCATAAACACAAAATAAAGTTGAAGAAATAACTATTAGACGTGGATGTTCTGAATTTGAATTGGAGTTTTCTGAATTTTAAGTGAAAATTTCGAACTTGAAATAGTATTATGAATTTTAATAGTAACTTTCTGAATTTGAATTGTTATTTTCTAAAATTAAATTAGAAACTCTGAATTAGAATTGCAACTTTCTGAAATTGAATTGGAATTTTCTGAATTTGAAATGGAAATACTGAACTTGAAATGAAAATTCTGAACTTGAGTTGTAATTTTCTGAATTCAAATTGGTGCTTTCTGAATTTAAAAACGAATTTCTGATTTTCTTTGAAACTGTCTGAACTTTAATTGGAATTTCTGAGTTTGCATTGTAATTTTCTGAATTACGAGTATTTGAAATGGAAATTCTGAATTCGCATTGTAACTTTCTGAATTTGAATTAAAACTTTCTGAATTAAAACTGAACGAGGTGTAGTTATTTTCATTCACTAAATACTTGTGTTTTAAATGTGTTTGATTGCATGTTTGTGCTTACTGATTATTTTTATTTTATGAATTTATTGTGAGTAACTGTCACTATTCGCAAAAATTCGGTTAGTCGATTTTCTGACTAATCGCTTACCAGATTACGAAAGACTAGTCGAATACGTGCTATTCGATTATCAAACATCAAAAAAGTTATTAATCCACTAGTCAACTAGTGGGCTTTCTTTTTCCGCATAATTTTTTGAATTGAAATTTGGACAATACGTAATCGTTACTTGCGCTCCCGGGCGAAAAACGCTTAAAATTGGTTTTGAAATCGTAATACGTTTAAAGCGGTTGAACTGTTGATTTATACTTAGGTACATACATATATGCTCGGGCATAAACAAATTTGTTCAGCCTTCTTACTTGGCCTATTTAGCTTTTTTTCAAAAATTTCTCGCAACACTGGTTAAAACGTACGATTTGCACAAAAGTACAGAATTAAGAACATGTAATTTGATAATTTCTATTTATAAAAGAAACAAAAATATATTACTAACCTTAAAATACAAATGAAAACTGCATTTAGTATGGGAGCTAGGTTGTAGGAGTTGCCTTCATACCATTGCATAGGGGGCACACCTCATCTACCCTTTGTACCCTTAGGGAGCTCGTACTCGTATTGCCTTCTTCTTGCTCTAGAGCTAAATTAAATTCACTTCACATTGTAGAAGAAGTTTAGCCAAAAATCGAGCTACATACGAGTATATGATGTCAGCGCCAAATTATTGTCATTGTTTTGTATGTCCTTCGACGGTTATTCGGTACGACTTTACCAAATTGAACCGCGGATTCATCTATGTAGTTCGTGCCAGCTACGTTGGTTCTTTCTATCGAGCTGTGTTCAAAGTTTCTTTACGGAAATGCGATCGTTATCAGCAGTTTGCAGTTTTCCTGCAGATTTAGCTCTCCAGACCTTCCAGCCTGCTGTTATGTTACGCATTTCACAGAAATCGAATGAAATGTTTTTAATAACTTATTTCGTCGGCTTAACGTGCAAAGGTGCTAAGTCCACTTTTGACCAAAAATGAAATTCCGATGCAGTTCGGTAGATAATTTGAAAATACACGCGCTAAGTCCACTTGACAATGTGATTGCTACCTATAGTGCTGTGTGTTGTTTTTTGTGCTCTAGCAAAATGTTTTGCTTATTTTCATTTATTTATTATTTAAAGGTAAAAAATATCAATTTCAATTTAATGAATATGAATTGGACTAAAATTTGCATATATTTAGACATTTCAATGGACACTGATAAAAACAACAACGAGTATCTCAGCGAATATGGTAATAATAATAATAATAATAATAATAATAATAATAATAATAATAATAATAATAATAATAATAATAATAATAATAATCATAATAATAAGCCCAACGGTTACCCTCTTTCCCGCCCAACCGACACGAGGGGCACATCTTTTTTTAATTTTTTTTTTTTATTTTTATAATTTTTTTTTGTGCCGAGTTGTTAAAAGGAAAAAGTTTGTTAAGCGTCGAGATCCAAAACTGCTCAGCTACAGAAAAAAACTTCATCAGCTGAATCAAATATATATTATACCGCCGTAAATCATTTATTGAGAAAGGACAGTACAGCTCTTTTTATGGTGAAAAGTGAGTCCGAAATATCAAAAGTGCTGGAAAGACAGTTGAAATCTTGACATAAACATCGGAAAGGTTCATTTAATTCATAATTGGTTTTACACTGTTTTAAATAAAGAGGTTTAAAGTGTCTTGAAATCCGAGAAGGAACATTAAATTTAACTTCGGCAATAAGAAATGTGCTTGCGATAGACCCTGTGAGTAGTTTAGTAATGAATATTATGCCTAGCATTTCTCTACGGCTGGAAAGTGTAGGAAGATTTATTAGCTTCAAACGATCAGTATAATGAGGAAGATTAAGCCGAGAATCCCATCTAAAGTCTCCTAGGGCAAAAAGTAAGAACTGTTTTTGAATTGATTCCAGCCGATCAATGTGAACTTGATAACGTGGATTCCAAACTATCGAACCGTATTCTAGCATAGGTCTTACTAAAGTTGTAAAAAGAGCCTTTGTTACATATGGGTCCTTGAATTCTTTTGACCATCGTTTTATAAAGGCAAACATCCCTCTAGCCTTATTAGCTATAGCATTAACATGACTTTTGAAATTAAGTTTGGAATCCATTGTAACTCCCAAGGCAACAAAGTCAAACACTTGATCCAGAGTATAGTTATTTATTGTGTAAGAAGCTGGCTGAATAGTTCTTCGTGAAAAACTCGTAAATTTACATTTTTTAAGGTTATGTGGCATATAATTATGTTGCACCATCAGGCAGATGATGGAGTTCTGGGACTGGTGCCTTACGGCTTTAATAGCGATTCGGACGAGTCGTTAGACCTTCTTTTGAAATCACAAACGAGGAAAAGTTGTTAATCAGGCATGGTTCGCAGCAAAAAATAAAAAGCTGAGAGAAAATGGCAAACTTTACTTGGGGGAAAAAAAAGATAATGGCGGGTGAAATCATCGGAGAGTTAGAAATGCAAGAGTTATTGGAGAGCGATGTAGGTGTAAAAAAGCTACTGGGTTTGCTACCCTCCACTGTGCAGAAGTCACTGAAGACCAAAGGCGAGTAATCTTTAAACAGTTCTGCAAAATGGATTGGAAAGAAAAACAAACTTACGTAAATACATTGATTCAAGCAACAACACCTGCAATAATGCGAAATCGTAAAGATAAAAACCAGACTAGAAGGGGTCGAACATTACAATACCATGTAAGGGTACAGCAAAAAAATGTTAAAGTTTGGCAAAAATTCTTTTTGAACACTCATAGCATTGGCAAACGTACGGTGCTAAATTGGGTCAAACAGACAACGATTCCAATAAACACTACACAGAACGCACCACAAAAAAATTGTAGCATTGCACGTCAAAATCTTAATTCATTTTTTCGATTCTCTACCGACCATGGAATCAAATTACTGCCGTGCAACAACTAAAAAAAAATATCTTTTGCCAGAATGTTCTTCAAAAAAACAACTATTTTACGTCGAGGATTTTTGTAAATCACGTGGGGGAACCCCACTCTCTATTTCAGCGTTTCATGATGCATTTGCTGTTAAAAATCTGGGTCTACACTACCTACTAAAAAAAAAAATCTGTGTGAAATCTGTGCGCGACATTCTGTGGAAGATGACGTCTACAATCTTCACCGGACAAAAAAACATGAAGCTAGGGAAGAGAAACAAAAAGACAAAATCGAAGAGGCCTTTGTGTTTACTGTCGATCTGCAAGCGGTCTTAATGGCACAAAAATCCCAAGTAGGCAGCCCTTATTACCGCACAAAATTGCAAGTCCACAATTTGGTATTCTATAATTTGATAAGTCATGATGCTTATTGTTTCATATGGAATGAAGTAGAAGGTGAAGTATCTGCGGAAGAATTTGCTAGCATTTGGGTGCACTTCAACGAGAATAAAATAGTTCAAAAACTTACCGAGAATGCAGCTGATACGAAAATTATTCTTTATAGTGATGGATGCACGTACCAGAATAGGAATGCTTCTATGAGTAACGCTTTGCTCAATACATCTATTAAACATGGCGTAACAATTGAGCAGAAAATACCCGAAACGCGACACACACAAATGGAAGCTGACAGCGTCCATTCAGTTATCGAGCGTGCCACTAAACACCGAATTGTTAATGTACCAGCAGAGTATATTGAAATATGTCGCAATGCTCGAAAGAAACCGTCACCTTATATGGTAAAGTATTTGGATCACACTTTTTTCAAATGTTTCAAGGGCATACCATATTTAAAACCAATTCGTCCTAGTCGCGGAAAAGGTGAATCAAAAGTCACCGATATTCGTGCAATCAAATACACACCGCAATGTGAAATATTTTATAAATTGCGTTTTCCAGAGCCATGGAGCTATTTGAGGACAGAGGTGTTGTGCCAACTGAACGGTCTAATATGACACAGCTTCACCAAGAAAGAAGGAAATTAACAGCCAGAAAATACGCAGATTTACAATATATAAAAACTTCTTTGCCAAGAGACTACCTACCACCCATATTATGACGAACTGCCACATGAGTGATATCTATTTATTTTTGTTTAATTTATAATTTACAAACAGCAATGAGGAAGACTGTATAGATTTATTAATTTCTTGGTATACCCAAAACAAAGATTTTCCATTAATTACGTATGTTTTCCTTTAAACGACAGCAACGAAGTAAGACAGTATAATATTTTTTTGTGATAATAAAATACGCCGTTGGCAAAAAAAACTGTTACTGCAATACTTCTTTTTGTAAAATGTCCTAAGTCCAATACATATAGTGAAAATAATTCCGTAAAATGTGCTAAGTCCAAAACAGGCTTACTTGAGGGCGCTCATTCCATTTTTTTTTAATTTTTATTTTTTTTAAATTTAAATGAAATATGAAAGTTGACAAATTTGCTTTAAAAAAAAGTATTTATATTAAATTATTATTCAGTTTTTTTGTTTTATTCAACATTTCCAAAATGGCACTTAGAACCTTCGCACGTTAAGCCGACGATTTGTAAAAAAAAATTATATTAAGGAACTTTGGTGAAGTACACCATAACATGAAGCTATACAAGTGTATTTAAGTAGTTTGCTTTTTTTGTTAGAAAATTCAATTCAAATTCAAGAAAGTAAAATAATATAGATATTAGTTTTATGGTTTTTAGTTCTTGTGGCACACAAACACACGACTACTAGCTTCTTATTCTGAAAATATTTCTGCATGCATTGGAAACCAACACTAAAACATCGCGATTATTCTTAATAGTAGAAGAATATATATTTTCTATTTCAGAAGAGTTTTGGAACACCACAGTAACAATTAAAATCTTTTCAGTTCTCCATAACTGAATCTTTTTCATCTTTCTTCACTTCATATCCAAAATAGCCAATGTTTTTCAACTCGTACATTAGGTTGGGCGATGTTTCGCATGCCTTATATATCGCCTTCTCTAGCTCTTCATATTGGGCGTGCGGCTGGAAGGGCATATCATCCAAACTGCACATAAGCAAATTGCCACGTTCATTACCGATTGCAAGTGATCTGCCGCACAAACTTAATCTGTGGGGAATAGTTATTTATTTTACAGTAAAAGAAATAATTATCCTAATAATTTATATTGGTGTGCGTTTGTACTCGTACCAAGGGTAGAGAATGTAATGGGTTTTCCAATGGAGCTGCGACAATTTTAAATATTTATAAGGGCACGAACAACGTTTGGAAATTTTTAAACTGCCGTATTAAAATGTAGGTTCATTTGTGAGTATTGAAATAAATGTACGACGAGTTGAATGAAAATAGAAACTTATGAAAATACATATTTTGGGCTTGTGCTCTCTCACAAAATAGAATTTTTTTAATATGTGCACCCAACCGATCAGAGTCAGCGTGACACACTGTAAAATATCAAGGGAAAACCTAAACAAAAATACCATACTGTAATTGTAAACAAATTTTGTAAAAAAAAAGAAATTAACTTAACTTAAGCGGTTGAATGTTGATTGATTTGCAATATTTGCAAGTTTTTTTATAGTAATTTTTTATGAAATTTTTTTTATATAAAGATATAGTTCACATTCTAACAGAAGCCAATTAAACTCATGCTTCAAGCTTTTCAATTTTTTGCAAGTATGTTTAGGCATTTTCTGGCATGCAGTTAGAAAGCCTATTTAATTTTAGTATGATAGGGTGCAAGTTTGAAACATGTAGATTTTTTTTGGATATTTTATAATTTTTTTTAAATTTTGGAAAAAGGCCATATATCGCATAAATAATTTCGAAAGTATTTTCAAATAAAATATTTTTTATTGTTTGCGCTATTGGAACTTTTTCCGATTTTCTGGCTGTAAGCCCATTTTCGCATGTGTTGTAATAAACTTTTTTATTAAAACCATAAATGAAAAAGTATCCTTTTTGGACCCCACGGTCGGTAGGGTTAAGATTTTTTTTTTTTTAAATTTGGAAAATCATTTCCCAATCAATAAAACTCATGGGGTTTTAAGTGTTTAGCCATAATTAATTTTTCCAAAAGATTAACAAAATTTCCCTTAGTAGTTAATTTCATGCTGCTGAAGTTTTGTAATTAAAACGTAAAATTAATTAAAAGTGGTTTGTTTTTAAGTTTAGAATTCACGTTCGGTATGACAATACCATTTTATATTTATCTGCTTGCATTTTAGCGAATACCATTAACTTCACTTTATATTGATATCTTATGTGGAAGGGGAGATAAATGCGTTTTTATAGTTTTTCGTATTGTTTGATTATTAAAATATCGCTAACCCGTAAATATTGTTGTATAAAAAAAAAAAAACTAGCGAGTATCAAATGCACTCAAATCTTAATAGTTTGCAACCAGTCGTGGTTGATACCTGGATTATTTTTAATGAAGCCAACTGCCTATTTTAACGTTCCGTTGCCCTGGGCGGTAGTCAATTTCCCGACTCAGCATGACTTTCCAACTAACGTAAAGTTAGGATGCTTTAGCAGCTTTTCGGTCAGTAATATTTTAAAAGCAAACAAACCGTTTTTTTCCCACGCGCTTCGGCGTCTTCCGCCCCTTTATCAGGGAGTATTTTTAATCATATTGAAAACAGTGACTATATCAAAATAAACAATAATATAACAATAAAACTCCACATATTACATTACACGCTAATTGTTTGCCACTCTGTTTAACCATCACTCGTATAAGTTAGTTGAATAGAATAAGAATAGAAGCTAGATGTTAATGGGTGTTGGATCTAAAGGGGTTTTCAATAGGAACGCTACAAAATGTTTTTTTTAAATAAAACAAAAACGGTTTGGGATATGAATTAAATTCTTTATACCTGTGAAAGAACATTCGATGTCATTATGTATGGAACTCGATTTCTTTTACATGGGCACTACGGGCACGCTTGCAGAAGTGCAGACGCTGAACCCAATTTTCCACGGTTTTCAAGTATAAATCGGCCGATACGGGTGCAATTTCACGTTCGATATTCGTACGAAGTTCATCAATCGTCGCTGGCTTGTTGTCATAGACCATAGACTAGGCGTAGCCCCACGGGAAACAGTCCAAGGGGCGGCCAATTAACTGGGCCATTTCGTGAGGTAACACGTTCACCAAACTTGGTTTTCAATAAATCGATTGTGACATTCGCTGTGTGGCTTGTGGCGCCGTCCTGTTGGAATCACATATTGTCCAAGTCCATATCATTCAATTCGGGCCAAAAATATTCGATTATCATTGAGCGGTAGCGATTCCCATTCACAGTAACGTGCCGGCGTTGATCATCACGGAAGAAGTACGGCCCAATGACGCCGCCGACCCATAAACCGCACCAAACCGTAATTTTTTCGGGATCCAATGTTGACTCATGGAGTACGTGTGGATTGCTGCCATAAATTGGACGTAGCGCTCTTAAAGTTGAGGCTATTGACTCCGGATTTAGGTAGTAAATTTTAATAATTTCGACTCGTTGTTGGATCGTATATCCTTCCATGATGAAATGGCAAACCTTACTGAAGAGAAATGTCAAAAGAGCGCGAAAAAAATATGGTGTCGTTTGCTGTCACTATTGCAAGATCATATACTTGGCTTTGGTTGATATTTTATGTACTTCTTATCATATTGCCTGTGAATTATTGCGTATACGACGTGTCTCGACCCAACTCGGAAAATAAACCCAACACTGAATACGTATACGCCGTGTCACACAGTCGACGTCTTACTTTCCAGCTAATGGTTATTCTATACAGATACTGAAAAAAAAAGAATATGAGGAGTTCTGGCGTTCAAACGACACTGTCTTCCTTCTCACCAAAAAATTGGAACTAAAGCAACATTGTCGGTAAAAAATTAAAAAAAATCGCTCTCATTTTCATGACTTAACTTTTTCTAACATTGCCTAATTCACTATGTAAAAAACTGTATAAGTTTGGGTAAATTTAACTTTGAAATCCTGCCACATTATTTTATTCCAATATGTTCACTTCGTTCGCCAAATAGCTACCGAAATTAACTGCTTTTGTCAAAAAGCTGAGCTTAATACTTCGACATCTCAGAAGTTTAACAAAACCTACGCTCCTTACTATTCATTTAGAAATCCCCGCGGCAAAATTACGTGGTAAGCAAATTTTAATGACAATAATTAAATAAAACTTATTCTAGTCCATTTGTCTATTCTTTTATTTGCAGTGCTCAAACTAATAATTTTAAAAAACCTAAACTTCATTTATTTATTGGAATAAAAATAAAAATTAATTAGTATGATTTCTACCATACAATTTTCCAAAATTTAAATTCTTGATTTAATAAAATATCGAATATTTGCTTTTTGTAAATTATATTTATTTGAAAGGTGGGCGTAGTAGTTGTTTGATTTTAAGTATTTTTGACATTTTGCTAACAGAGTTGCAATTTCAAGTATGCACCAAATTGGCTAGAGTTTTGTATATTAACTTTTGAGAAACGCTTTGCTTTTAATTTTAATGATGCGAAATTTTATGCTATTTTATTTATTTATAATTAGCTTTTTTACAAAAATCCGGAAACACTATGCGGCAACAATTTTTTTCAATTTTAGTCCAGCACATCTGATTTTGTTTATCTTCAACTAAAGTTTAAGAAATTCTAAGAGTACAAAAACTTTAAAGGTTACACCATGCCTCCTTGCGGAATATTCTTCCACACTTTCGTTGAATTTCTCCGCGTAGCAACACAGTAATCGTGTTTCGATTGAGAGAAAGGAAATTCTACATTACATTGTAGTTAACTTAAAGTCGGGTTACCAAAGTTAACTACAAGTGTGTTTTTTTCATAGCCAGCTAGTGAATTGATTATTGGTTACATAATTTTCAAAATATCATGAGTGTATATTAGAAATCCTGATTTATTTTTAATTATTTAGTTTAATGTTTCTGGAGAATTTCCTCTAAGACAAGACATTTTTCTCCATATAACGAATGCATGAAAAAAATGCAACACGATCAGAACAAAAATTATCACGAATCATAGGAAATTTTTAGTCCCTTAAATTTACACTTTTTTATAGAAAATTACAATAGGCTACAAAACTGCATACCTAAAAAGTCTCTAAAAATTCTATTTAAAAAACTAGGATAATTTTATGATAATATTTTGAGATTTGTTGAATTTCGTAAAAAGTATGAGTTACAGTAAAAGCAAAAGAAAGCTGTTAATAAATTAGTAAACATAAATGGCAAACTGTATTATATTGAACTTGGCCAATATGATTTGTCCAACGCTGTAAGTGTTTTCTTAAATGGAAGAAATTGTGTACCCGTAATGGAAAACCCATTATATGGTTATGCGCGTGTGAGTAGTATTTTCATATTTAATTTACTAGATATGATGTTATACAATTTAGTACATAAATAAAAGTATCCGTTTAAGTACTCACTTGGCTGTGGTTAGAAAAGATGTGTCTAAATGTTTCGTTGATACAGGTGCTAATAAATTTCTTCGCAAATCCCATATATCGACACTTTCCCGACTAATCGATATGATTACCGTCGAATGAGTGCGGCTCCACATGGCACAATGCACCGGCGCATAGCGGTTACATAGAGTTATTAGGGGTTGAAAAATACCCTCTAGCCAAATGCGAAGTGTCCTAGAAAAGAGTTAAAAAAAAAAAAACAAATATAAATTATGGATCACAATAAAGAAATATTAAAAATGAAAATAGGTCGTAGATTGAGAACTTAAATCCGGGTAGACACTAGAGAGAAATCTAAGGAGGCCTTGACGACATAACAACTGCAACTTCTACCGCTCTTACTGGTCTTGGGCTTAAAAATTATTGTTGATATAAATAAATTAGGACGAAAAATTAATATATGTATAAAAATAAACTGAATTAGAAATTATCTAAACAGTCACTCAGTCACAGATGGGTGTCTTTGGTTTGCAAGAATATGTATTTGTATATGTAAGACCATTACATTAGACCAATGCTGTTAAATTATGATTACGATTAGTAATCGGTTAGATCATTTTCTAAAAAGAATTGGAATTATTATTTAATCAAAAAATAGTCAGGATTACTCTAGATTACTGAAAAGAACCAAAAAGAATCAAAAAGAATCAAAATAAATGATTGATTCTATTCAAGATTCTTTTTGATTATTTTTGATCATTTTTGATTATTTTCAATCCAAAATACCAAACAATTTTTAAAATTTTTTTTAAAATTTTGAAGACATTTTTTAGTAAATTTTTTAAACTTGTTTTTTGTGTAACTATATATGCATATATCTATGTACAGAGAAACCACCCTTGGGCAGACTTTCACCGTCGGCCAACTTTTGTCCGCCCAAGAGAGGTGTCCGCTCAAAGGAGTGGATGGCTATTTTGGACATTTTTCAATTTTTAAAGGAATAAATACTCACCACATTTCAAATTAAATAAAAAATATTGATATTACATTGCGAAAAAAATATATATATTGCTTGAAAAATTTATATCGAAACATGCATAACTCATTCACATACCTTCAGATAAAGTAATAACATAAATAAAAATAAATATAAATTATACTTCAGATAATAAGTAATATAAATCCATAAATATCAGACTTATTATTTAAAAAATTGCTGAATTGTCGATTGCTTAAGGTTTTTTTTTGTTTTTTTAAAAGAAAACTATTTTGCAAATGGCTTTCCAATTTTTGCAACAATTCGAACGCAATAAGGTCGTCGCTGCAAAATATTTTTAAATTGGAAACAGCAGTCAAGGCGGTTTCGCTTGTGGAAATTTGATTAACTTCATCGGTATCACTCTCAGCATCGGTGCTATTATCATCAATTGTTTCTATGTTGTCGTCAATAACAACATCTAACTCGAAGTCTGAACTTTCAGTCCATGCATTGTTATCTATAGCCACAAAGCCATCCGGATTTGAAGAAGTAAAATCTCCAGAAGCTTTGGATAAATCAAAAATTGAAGCCAGCATTGCCAGGGGTATGTCATCTTCGGACTCGAGTTCTGGTGCCGGATTATGATTTTTGTCGAACCCTGCCTTTTGAAAGCAATTTTTTATTGTTTCTGCTTGAACTTTTGCCCAGGCTTCTTTTACAAAATGTATTGCCTCTAAGACGTTTATATTTTTTTTTGTGGAACCAGTTTCTATGCTTACCAATTTGTTTTTCACTTGCAAGTTGCGGTAGTGAATTTTGAAATTTTGAATTATCAGACTTATATCTCGAGGGTGGGATGCTGCGTTATCAAAAAATAATAGAACTTTTCGGTTTTGCCGCTCCATTCTCTTGTCGAAATCTTTCAGCCACTGTGTCATAACTTCACGCGTCATCCATGCCTTTTTATTGGACTGCCAATTTACTCGGACGAGCAGCCTTTCCAATAACAAGAGGTTTTCCTTTTCCCCGGCCATATTTGCACAAAATAGGGCAGTCAGTCTTTCTTTCGAAAGTTTACCTCTACGGCATACTTCGTTTTTTAGAGCCAATGTTTTGTTTGGCAAAGCTCTGAAAAAAGACCTGTCTCGTCAGCATTGAAAATATTTCTGGGGCTATACCCAATCATCAATGACGGTAGTTTTTCTAAAAATTGCTGTACGTCTTGCATATTAACAGCAGCACTTTCACCACAAGTTTTTGGGCAATTTCTTTTGCCTTTTCTTGAATAATTGGCCCAGATATGGGAATGTTCTGGTTTCTTGCCCTACTAAACCAGTCAAAATACATTTCATCTATTTTTTCCCATCAGTTTTCATAAAAGACCTTTTGGATTCAACATTGCTGTCAGACAGCCATTTTACTCGAATTTCTTCTTTCTTTTTTATTATCAACACAGCCTGCGTTTTTCCAATTTTGAATCTGATCAAAAAATCAATAACATTTGAAATAACGAACAGACCATAAATAAAAATAGGTTTTGTACGATTTTATTATTAAAACTTACCTTTCGGCTAATGCACGAACAGACAAATTATTTTCCTCACTAGCGTTAAATATTTCCATTTTTTCCATTATGCTCAGGATTGAATTAAACCTCCAATGTGACGCTTTTTAAATTTGAGTGTTTTTCTAATGTCCATTTGGTTTTATTCGGGGAATCCCCAGTTTTCATTTGGTAAATACATATGTACAAAAATATGTTTATATGTATATATTTTGTCCGCTTAAGAGGGGTTCGCATCCGCTCAAGAGGTTTATGATTGATTTGTTATGAAAACTGATCTCAGTATCCGTTGATAAGAGGTTCGTATCCGCTCAGTGGAGGTTTTTTATCCAATTTTAAAGGAAACAACTGTCCGCGTCCGGCCAAGAGGGTAATTTGTTCTAAAAAATGTACTTACAACTTGGCGCATGAAAAACTGTCCGGCCAAAAGAGGTGTCAGTCCAATAGAGGTGTCCGTTAGGAGAGGTTTTTTTGTATGTGTATATATAATATTATTACATATATATATATATATATATATATTATTATAAATGATGATATTATTGCATTATTTACAAGAATTTATCTATTTAATATAAACAGCCCAATTTTTCCCCATTTGTTTTTGCTTTGCTTGTAATTTTTGGGAACACTGTTCCCTGTGAACTTTCGCGATTGGCATGAATACCAAATTCATAAATACCACAATATAACAACAAATCTCAGGCTTTGATCAGAATAAGCTTCGATGAGCGTAGCTGATATTTACACCCGAATGAAAAAAAACAATGCTGAAGCGAGTAATGTTAGAGTGCAAGAACGGTTGTTAACTTGTTGGTGCGCTAACGTTAACAAGCCAAAAAAGAGCGTGTAAAGTGCGATCATAAAATCTATATTTCATACTGCACGTGTCATTCAGTTGTAATTAATTGTATTTTGTGTGCAAGTGATTGAAAAATATTTATTTGAAAATTGTTGCGCCATTTGAATGTAACATGTCACAAAATGATCAATTGGTTTTTGGAGAAACCGACTTCTCAAGTGATGATGACATCGTGGACAAGAATTACGTGTCAAGTCCCCGCAAGAGAAGAAGGGTCTTCAAGAAAAGTTCTGGAAGCTGTACAAAAAAATCAGTCTTTTGAGGTGTCTGGAAAAAATATTTTCAACGCGAAGTTTTATAAGGATATTGAAAAAGTTTGTGTTTTTGGTACAAATTAGTTTGTGTTGTTTTTTTATTGTTTGTTTTAAAATTTAAATTGACGTGTTTGGTGTTGCAGTAAATGTTTGATCAATTGAACTTAATTGATACTATATTCATTAACAAACATATGTATCTATGAAATTACAGATTTCTAATCAGATTAAGATGTCGACTATTGCAAAATGTGGCGGATGTAATCGGAAGATAAGAGCTACCGGTGACGTTACCTCCAATTTTGTGAGCATTTACGGGTCAAACATAGCGAGTTGTATGAGAAATACAAAAGCTTGAAGTCGGGCAGCTCTTTTGACAATTCTGCGCAAGCTGCCTTCGATAGAAAGCTTTTGCATGCTATTGTTGACAGAGCACTGCCTGTCTCAATTTTAGAAAGAAAGTCTTTTATGGACCTCTTGCAGACCAGTGACATGAAGATAATGAGCAGGCAAACAGCTGTAAAAAAATTACAGGAGCATTATGGCGAAGTGGTCGGAAATGGCGACGGTGAAACACTTTTGTACAACCGCGGATATTTGATCTGGGAACCACCGGAGTTTTTTGGGGTATACTTGCCATTGGCTCACAGAGAATCTGGAACGCAAATCGGCTGCTCTTGCTTGCAGGAGAATATTCGGAGTGCACTCAGCAGAAAAAAATAAACTTCTCATGAAGATGAAAGCGATAACGATTTGCCAGCTTTCCAAAACGAGCTGCTGCTGCCAAAGTATCTTAGATATTGCAGCCACACGCAGAACTTACTTGCATCAGCCGATTAGGTGAAAATTTTGAGAAGTGAGCAAGCTTTGTACGAGTACATCCAACATTAGATGGTAACTGAAAATTGTTAAAGATTTTGTTGAATTATAATCTACTTAAGACAATATTTTCCAGACATTTAAAATATGCAACGCCTTGTGGAGGAAATGCAAGTGGCCGAAATCGTCGGAAATTATTGTGGAATGTTTGGGATCGACATTGCTTGTGACCGTTGTAACTCGGTGGAATTCACTGTTCGATGCAGTAGCGAAGTTACTTTAGGCCAAAGACAATTTTAATCCTTTGTGCGAAAGACTCAGCTTGTCACAATATTCTCCAAGCGATTTGCAGTATCTGGAGATGTACCAGTTGTTGATGGGGCCTATTGCTCGTGCCTTGGACTACCTTCAAGGAGAAAATAACGTTAATTATGGTAAAATGTATTAGTATTTCTTTATCATTTTCACATTAAGTATGTGCATAACCTATGCAAGCTGCTTAATACCGACTCTGATGACCCTCAACAATAAATTAAATAAGCTGCAAGAGAAGCCAGAAGTGCAGCAAGTTTCCTCTGTGGTTGCTAAGTTAAAGCAGCGATTGAGAGATCGGTTTGACGCCTTTTTCACGTTAAAACCGGAGGCCAATATAGCGCTTGCGGCAACTGTATTAACTCCATATATTAAAATGAGCTGGATCAAGGTGTTGCAAAGGATCAAACCGGAGGTGACAGCTGTGGATATAAGTACTTGGGTTTCAAACACAATTTGCGATTTCTATGCAAAAGATAATCGTACTTTTAATACGAAAATTTTTAAAAGTAATGCGTTATTTGCAAATAATAGTAGGCATTTTGATTTTGACCTGAACGGTAAGATTGCTTGAGTATTTTTGGACTTTTTTATTAAATTCATTCATCTTTATACAAACACAGATAACGAAGAAGGAACAAATGCTACTCCTGAGCCAAGTGCTTCTGATCGACGGGCTTTTTTGACCCATCACTTCTTCTGTTACTTGAATGACAACTCAAGAACAAATGACACTTACGAAAACCATAGCAGTCTAAAAGCAGCTTTTGTTGCTTTTAACACCCCCCTGACATCCTCAGCACCAGTAGCGAGGCTATTTTCCTTTGCGGGTATAGTGAACAGTCCAAGGCGCCAGTCAATTTCGGACTTATCATTTGAGAAATTGGTTTTATTGAAAGCAAATTCTAAATGGAGTTAGTGTATATTTTTGTTTTAATTTTGTTTTGTTATATGTAAATAAATTTTGTTAATTTTTTGTTATTATATTTTTTTTAGTTTGTCTTTAATATATTTATTTGTCGAAAATAAAATGATTAAAAAAATGTCTTAAAAATGAAAAAAACAAAAGGAGAAAAGTTGTTCGGTATTTTGGAATGAAAAGAATCAATTATTTATTTTGATTCTTTTCAGTAATCTAGAGTAATCCTTATTATTTTTTGATTATTTGTATTCGTAATCATTACGTAATCTAGTTAGGACCAAGATGATCGTAATGTAATCAATTGTTTCACTCTCACATGCAACAAAGTAATCAGATTACTAATGATTACGATTAGTAATCAAAACTTAGCAGGTTTGCATTACACCAGTGACAAAGTTGAGAGTGGATTTCAAAAAAAAATTTCTCAACATCACGTTCAAAACTAAAATTGAAGTTAGTGGCGTGTGTTTGCAAAAATAGAAAGAATCAAAAGGCAATAACAGCTTATTTAGCTGATCTCGTTTAGGCTTTGCCTTAATACTTTTAAATTACTGTTAGTGGCTTAGAAACAAACAAAATTCAGTGTGGTGGTTTTATGTGATTATTTTTGCCAACATGGTTTTAGCAGAGAGCTATATCAAAAAAGAAAAAAAAAACTATTAGCATTGCTACAGTTTTGTGGGATAAAATCGGGGTTTGTTCGTTCAACAACAGAGGCCTGTAGCATCGCCTAGCTCTGTGTTATGGTGCTGTTATTGAATCTGTTATATTGGTCGAGGATTAATTTTCGATGGTATGCATCTCATTTTGGGAGTTAGTTCTCTGTCGATCTAGGTGTGCGATATGACCAAGGCGATGTTAACAACGTGGTGGAAATTTGAGGATGTCACGATAAAAGAGAATATAGGAATGAAAGCCATACATTTTCGTGTGCAGAATGTCAGGCGGAAAAGAAAAAATAAAAATTTAAGAGAAGAAGAAGACATCAGTTTTGCATCTGACTCATTTCACAATTAGTCAATTAAAAAAATCTGTCACACAATTCATTCAATTCCGAAAGTTTTTTGTAAATCTGCTTTTTTTTTTGCACTGGGGCGACAGTTATAGACATAGTTATAATTCGATAAGTGGTGTTGAAGTAAATCGGATGAGAATAAATTATGTGTTATGTCATCATAGATCGTGTGAGAGGGATTAGCAAATTTTTCTGAATCGAACGTGCCGGAATACAATCTAAAACCTAGAAAATCATCTTTATTGCACTTTATTACTTAAAATCCCTTAAAACCCCTCTCAATCAAAGCAAATAGGTGCGCAGAGACGGTGTTTTTGTTGCCAAAGATATGTAAATTATTCTACAATGACGTCGAAGAACTGATACTATCCAACCCACTGATTAGTGAACGAATTAACAACAACAAAAAATCAAGGTAAATAAAATAGCATCTTTTTTATCTTTTGCTTTTCCAATAGGGTGAAAAATTGATGTCGATTGGAACGATTTTCAGTGATCCCTTGTCAAGTTTGGTTTGGAGACAATTATAGTTTATTATTAGGTGTTATTATTTGCAACACAATGGTGTGTCGAAGAAACGAAGATAAATGGGATACATTTGAAAAGTTGGCGGTACGGTGCATATTCTTTTTATACAACATCGCGACTTAACTCTGCGAGCGAAGGGTTGGGTGAGACACCTCCCGATTGTGATACATCAAAATGCGGTGTATGACTCAATAGCTGCCTAGGAGAAGGGGTGGAAAAGCTATGTGGTGGGACTAGACGGCCGCTAATCGGTAAGTGTTACAAAATTAATAACTCAAATTGGATTAATTATCATAAAAAAAAATAATTGTTTGTTTAATACGTGGTTGTTTGTTAAACTTTATTTAGAGTGGAAAAAAATTGTATGCTCCATATCTTCTATTTTATTACAACGTAAAAAATAAATTGGTGCCAAATACGAGAATTTTAGCTTGATAACTTTATTTTATTTTAAAATGAATTCAAAAACCTACATGGTTTGTAGCACCTAACCAACGACCCCTACTATGGAGCCTTATGCTCGCCGGATTACTAACATTACTTAGGTTACGCGAAAAAAGTACTTAAGTAAAAATTAGTCTTTAGATTAAGTACTTTTGGGCCACTCAAAACGAAAATGAGTTTCATTTATTTTTCCAAAGAAGAATTTTCGAGATATAAGTCAAAATCTTGTTTTCCAGGTCCTTTTGCAGTTATGGCCAAAAATCTTCAGAACCTAGCGTTTAGGGTTATCGTTTTAAATATGAATTCAATTTTTTTACGCTAACATATTTTTTGTGTAAATCGTAATAGGTCTTTTTTGAGTTATTGGCGTCTAAATGCAAAAATTAAGCGAATTTTCGTGCTTTTTCGAAAATTCTTCATTTTAATTCACTCTTTTTAGTGACTAAACTTTGCAAAAAAAAAAATAGTTAAAAATATCTGGTTGAAGGAAAATTTCATTACAAAAATGTGTAGTATAAAAACGCTTAAACTGTGCAGGAAATGTAAAAATTATTACAAGTTAAATAAAAGTGGCCAAAGTAAATTTTTGCTACATTCCCATTTTCAGTTGAAAATTTTTCAAAAACTTTAATTCCAATGTGTAACTGCCAGAATGTTAATTCGATGTTATATGGCACTTTATATAGATTTGGGCGCGCTGATTCTGAAAATAGCATCCTAATTTTTGCATCTTATCTAAGTAGATTTTGATGTACTATGTTGGGGGTTTCACAATTTTTGTCATCACTATTTTACAAATGAAAATTCCAGAAACTGAACTGAATTTTACATGTATAAAATTTTGTAACTTTCGATATCCCAAACGTTTACAACTTAACAGATTTTTTTACTTTTAGAGTGAGGTGTATGCCAAAGAAGACTGAAAAGTCTAAAAAAAATTTCATACATTTCGAGTTGGTTTTGGCTACATATACATATAATATTAATGAAATATTTGTAAAATGGTGTAATCATACAATAGTTTATTTTCACACCCTTCCCTTCACACATTAAATAAATAAATATATTTACTTACCAATCATTTCCGCATGTCATAAAAAGCTTCGGTGACCATGGTGAAAAATCTATATGATTAGCTGAGCCCTCATGCACCTTCAGCACATCCAGATACTGATGGGTGTGATTTAGCGAACACTTTTGCATACAACCTTCATCGGTAAGTATAAAATACATATCATGTACCAAAGGATGAAAAATAAGATTCAATCCACATGGACTACGATTCGATTCATAATTGTGATTCCGTGTAATGTTAACATCTTTCTTTTGTAAACCTTCCGGGTTACCTTCCACCCGAATCAAATTCATCTGTCGCATACCCAATAAATACGGGCTGGCAATTATGCGAAACTTCACCACCTTACCATCGCGTGTCAATGCCAAGAAGGGATCGACTTCGGTGGTCTCATTTTGCATTTGTTGAAACCATTGAATGGCTGTTACCGGTTCGGAACTCAACAGAGCGCTGCGTTGTGAAATGGCAATTGGTGGTCCGCCGGGTTTTGTTATATTACGTACTTGCACAGTGCCATCATAGAGGCCGATAGCAATGAGAAATGGTAGAAATGGTGAGAATTCCAATGCTGTTACCGGTACAGGATAGTTATAGGTACGTTCCGGATTTTGTGGATTCTTTATACTCCAAATGCACACGTTCCCATTGTTTATTGTAACTCTTGCCGAATGCGAATAAAATCCATATCCGACAGCTATTAGGTCACCATTGCCATAGCAAAAGCTTATAGCGGCTATAGCTTTTCGCTTTTTAACAGAACTTCGTCTTAGCTCAAAAGCGGGCTGTACTAGGCGATACAAAAGATTCAACGTATATTTATAATCGACCACTTTATCCATTTTATCGACAACTATCATATTACGATAACGACGTTGTCCTTGTTGATAGAAATTGCTAGCCAATAAACGTTCCAATACCATGGAAGAATAGGAAAACTTCGGATTTTTTGCGATAATATCTAACTTGCCTGAATTGAAATTCATTAGCTCAAGCGATTGTTGTTCATATAGGTTAGACGATGTTGAATGTAAAAGTTTCTGGTATGTGTCAAACATTTCAAAGAATGATACATAGGTTGCTCTTTCGGCGCTTTTCTTTAAAATCGTATTAACGTTGCGTGATTTTCGCAATATGCCATTGGTTTGTGCTTCGGCTTCGGAGCGACGTCGTACTTTGCCTCGGCCAACAGTTAGATGTTCGTAGATACGATTGTCGTTCTCCACATAATCGGCTTCTTCGCTACCCTTCGCAACAGTCCAGCTGTTTTGTTCGAGCAAAACAATCTCTTCGGTTTTACGCAAAACTACTTTAATAAATGGTAGTTTAAAGTTTTCTGTCGTCGGTACTAAATCGGAATGTGAACTGCCATCGAATTCCATGGTAATATACATGCCACTAATCTGTCGGGTAAATTATAAATATTAGTACAGAAGTGCACGAATATCTTGATAGACATTTGTTACGAATGAGTATTGAACCAGCCAAAAAAAAATAAAAAATGAATAAATAGCAAATCGAATTTAATTTATCTGCCCTCCTAAAATGTGCCTAGAATTTAAAGCAACTAACTTATAACTAGATCAGATTCGGCGATAGTTTTGGATTAAAATTACTCGCAAAGATTTCTTATATCAATGATATTTGCCTACATTTGTATTAAATACGACTAGTGAACAACCGAACCTTGGCCTCGACCACGTTCGGCCAATAATGTTCGGTTCGGCTTCCACCAAAAAAAAAACCGAGCTTTGGTCAAACATACGAAAAACTCAAATAAACCTTTCGGATTTATATGAAAACGACATAAAATGCTGTAACTGCATCCCAAAAGAAAAAATATATGTATATATACTCTTTCTAATATCCGTAGAAAAATCTAGAATTTTTAAAAATTCATTGATTATGTATTATTTTAGACTTTGGAAATGTTGGGTTCGGCTTCGACTTTGATTCGGTCGAAATCAGCTGAAGTTCAATTCGGCCCTTCCCTAAAAATTGGTGTTCGATCATTTCCTAATTACGCCTCGGTTGTTTGTTTATTTATTTGGTATAGACTTAAAATCAGATATTTAATCGACTGTCCGACGTCCAATATGGCGGGCGCTTCAAAATGGGGATTTATGATTTTCACAGCAATAAGTGAAACATCATAATCAGAAAAGTTCAATTATTCTTCATCCAATATGGGCTAACAAAGCTTTTATTTGCATTTTTATCTTGCCTCATTACGAGGGTGTGTCATTTGATGAGGAACGTTTGCTGGAATTCCTTCCAAGTAAATTTTCCAATCCAATTTTAAGGATAACTGTCTTATTAATCCTGAGTTTTAATTTAATATCAGATTTATGTGGGATAAGTGCAGAGCTTGTAGCCCTTATATAATATTTTGTTTTAAATATTTAAAAAAGTCACTATATGCTTTTGATACATTGTCCGCTGTATAAACTTTGTCCCAGGACTGCAATCGCAGCTTTTTGTTCAGCAAATTGAAATTAATTCTAATTGTGCTTGAAGTAAACCTTTCTCTTGTTTCACATTTTTAAAATACTTTGTTTAACTTTAAACCAGCCAAACTGAAACGACAAAAAACATGGCCGAGGCAAGTACCAGAGATGCTACGCGTTGGCTCATTAAAGTTGGATGTAAAACTATTGAAATTATCGCTTTTCTCAAACAGCTTTTCGTCGCAAAAAGATGTGTTTAGATACAGAGTTATTTTTGGCATAACCTCCATTTTAAATCAAATAGTTGAGTTTAGATTTACCCACTACAACTGCACTGAAAATTCAATAGAACGAACATTACTATTGGGTACTTACTATGATGTGAAAATCCGGTTTGTTTGAATATCCCCAAATTCAATGAAGTAATAGTCGTATGCTACAATTAACTTACCGCTTGAATTATATCTTCCAGTGATAGCTTAAGACCAATACCGATGCGTGTACTGGATTTAGCTTTTACAGAGCCAATACTCAATCTCCTATGACTGGAGAGACTCTCAAGGCTACGCCTCTTTGAGAATTTTCGCAATTTTTGCTCTGCATAGAAATTCAGCAAACGAGCTTTTTCTATAACAAACGCTTCATTTTCTAGAAACTTTGGCGAGACGTTAATTCTTTTCCCATGTACAGTATCATAGATTGCCAAAGCATTGCGTTGATTGATTGCATAATCGATTTCCTCGTTGAGAGTGGTGATGTAAGTTACTCGCGAAATGTGGCTGCTAGTTTTCTTACTTGGTAGCTGGAGATTAAAAAAATACAAAATTTATTCTTCATGTATGCCAGATGCCAATTGAATTTCATACACACAGTTTTGCGTGACATCTTACAACTTTCGCGTTGTTTTAAATGTTGAGGGAAAATATATGATGATGGTGAAATTCGGTTAAAAGTTGTTAAAAATATTTAAATAATTCACATTCAGATACAAAAATATTATTTTATTTTATATAAATGTCAAAAGCAATTCACTCAGTTTCGACATCTAACAAAGTTCACTTTCAGTAATAGGTTTTGTTACCATCACTGTACTTTTTCGGAGTAGTACAAAATGAAATGATGTGACCAGTTTTAGAAAAAGAATAGACATGCATGGTAGACCATAGCATATTGTGTGGAGTTAAAAAATGTTGAAATATGGCCGTCGGATTTAAACACTTACCTTGTGAGGATTGCAAGAATGGAAAAACTTTTTTTTTTCTTTGCCATCCTCTAAAAACAGCTGAATTGGTTTTTTTTATAATTTCTCTATTTGATCTTCGGTTGTTATGAATAATGTACACACACAAATACATATACATACATATGTAGAAGTAAAACAAAAAATATTTTGGTTAATATTATAGAGGACTTTTTTTTTAGAAATGCTTGCATACATATTGGAGATCAAATAGATAAATTATAAGAATTCAGCAGTTTTTACAGGGTGCCGAAAAATAATATTTTCCATTTTTTAAATCCTCAAATATGGTAAGTTTTCACACCCGAAGGGAATTCTTAAGCTTTGTTCATGATGCGGCATTACTTACTTAATTGGCGCTATAACCTCTTAAGAGATTTTAGCCGGGTTCAACAAATTGCGCCAGTCACTCCTTCTTCCTGCTAACTGGCGCCAATTGGAAATGCCTAGTGACGTGAAGTCGTTTTCCACTTGGTCTTTCCAACGCAGAGGAGGCCACCCTCTTCCTCTACTACCACCAGCTGGTACCACGTTGAATACTTTCAGGGCTGGAGCATTTTCGTTCATTCGCCAACGTATCCGCTATATTTTAATCCGCTGGACTTTGTCTATGTCGCGGTAAAGATCATACAGCTCATCGTTCGATCGTCTGCGGTATTCGCCGTCGCAAAGACGTAGAGGTCCATAAATCTTTCGCAGAATCTTTCTCTCGAAGACTCCAAGAGAGTCACCTTGTCTGAAACCTCGTTTGGTTTCAAACGGCTCGGAGAGGTCCTTCCCGAATCTGACGAAGCTGGTGGTGTTGCTCATACCGTATTAGTTTTGTTGTGATAACAAATTCAAACAACGCTTCTTCTTGTGCTATCGTAAGCGGATTTGAAATCGACAAAAATATGGTGTTAGTCTATTCTTCCCTTTTGGATCTTACGGCATTGCTAATTGAAATAATCGAAGTTTAAAATAAAATAATTAACCTTTTTTTTGTATCTTTAATTAAGAAATTAATTATAAACAAGCCTACTTTTTTAGTTTTTAGAAATAAAGTTTTTTAAGCCTCTTTAGTTTAATTACATGTATGTGCTTATAAATTTGAAATATATTACAAATAAATTTTTATATCATTTAAAAAATTGGCACGCTCGGCTCTTTTTGGTCGAAGCCGAACCGAAACCGAACCAAATTTGGGATGCCGAACATGGCAGAACCCGACCGAAGTTCGGTCATTAAGAAATAGCTTTCGTTGCTAGCGGTAAAAAATATATACTTGGTACATATCATAAATCCATCACCACTACATATTGACAAGTTTTGACTTGTTGTTTCTTTATTTAAACCAAGATACAAATATTTATAAGGTTTGACCGTTGAGAGCCAGATTTAGAAATTTTGACTTTTGCCAGCATTTTAAAAAATTCCACTCGCTCTCATTTCATTTTGTTTGTTCAGCTAAAGGAATATCCCAGCAAACATATTCTGAGGGAACTTACAATTGAATAATAATAATTTATGTATATATTTTTTTAATTTATAAAGTATTATTTCTTTATACAAGCATGTTATTAAAAATTTTCTAACGAAGCAGATTTTTTTAAATGCACCACAAAACGATTTCAAACTCCACAGGAGCGTATTAGACAAAATTAGATAGGCGGCGAAGGAACACAATGCCATGTTATCAACTGAGTGCCGTTTTGTTACCGTAGAACCTGGGAATATTTATAAATTTTAGAATAATGTTGAGGCTAGAGTGGTCTTTCATTTTCGAATTAGAGACGGGCATTTGCACAGAAGGTGTTCAACTCTCTGTTGTTCATTTTCATCGCTAACATTTCTGCATTAATGAGTGTGGGTAATACCAAGTTTCCCACGTGTTAACTTAAATTAAATATTAACCGTTCGTTGACCTTAAAACCGGTATGTGTTATACGACCTTGTGCGTTGACTCTACCCATATTGAGGTTTCACATAATTGGTACGAAAAAATTTAGCACAATTTTAAAATTATTTTACCTTGAAAGCATTGCACTTTTGCAAAGAACGAATTTGTACTTACATTGGGTCAAATGATGTGGCAAAAACTGAGACGAAGAAACGTAGGAGCATTGTGATGAGTTCTCTTCCACAACAGCACAAACATTGATCCGGTTTTTTTACACACTTATAAAGTAATTGGGTGCTTAAGTGCTTATTCTTTTAATTAGTAAATAGCTTGACTATGCTTACCGTGCAGCATTGCTCTTTAGATATAGTTTCACCAAATACTAATGTGTCATAAGTCACAAACTCCTAAAATTAAAAAAATACAAAATTTTGTACAGGAAATTTAGCCAATAGCAAACAATCGATTATTCATCAACGCTGCGGTGATCTTGTTAGTTTTTTTTAAATTTCATTCAAGTAACATGATAAAGTGAGCAATCTTCAATAGTTCATACAAGCGTAACTTTAAAAAAAAGAAAACTTATTTTGCTAAAGAAAACAAGAATGAACAAAACAACTTTGCTAAGACTTTACTAATACCAAGCTACCATGGCATGCAATTTAAAACTTAGTCGAGTCGGTATACCACCAAACAAAAAAAAAAAAAAAAAGAAACAAGATACCAAAAAAAAAACAAAAGTAAACAGGAGAAAAATACTTTGCATAAGCTTTCTACTCGATAACGCACAAATCCGCAACGCTTAACCCTCACAAAATTGTGTTTACTTTAGCTGCGCGAAATGCTAAAAATGCATTTTGGCAGCTCAATTGCGGACTTAGCTATGCTAAGCTGGTTGTTGACGCTTGCTGTCGTCGGTTTCGCTACCGCTCTCCACTCGTACATAGAATATCTGGTTGCTTGGTGCAGCGTTTGAGAATATTTGTTAATTTTTTTTTTTTTTTTTGTTTCTTTTTTTGTACTCCCGCTGGCGGCTGCAACTAAGCAACTCCGAGACAGAAAAATCGACACCGGCAAACGGAAGGGTGCCAGCATCAAAGTGCATTTATAGGAAAATTGAGGAGTGAAAATAAAACAGAGATGGGTAAAATTTATTTAGTCAAGAACTGGCAATAGTTTTGCTTAAATGTTTATTGAGAAAATTTTGTTGTTGGTATTTTGGGAGATTGGGCAGCGCAGTCATTGATATTTCTGAATTACATTAATGTTCTTGCTATCCAGTTCTGTTCAAAAGTAACAACAGAGTCCAAGCCTTAAAGTTCCGAAGCTTCCGTACTTACTAAAAAAAAAATATTACTAAAAATACTAAAAAAAAATAAGCTTATAATAAAAGGTAAACAAATTAAGAGTTGTTTGCAGCAATTCAGAATATTGGTCATCAAAATTGGAATAGTAGATGATGTGAAAACCAAATACTATATGTTGAATACTAAATAATACAAAACTCTTGTGTCACGGTTGTTTTTGGTCGAACTCCCCCGAGACGGCTACGAGAATAAGTCGGAAAGTATATTTTATGGTTAGAAGAGGGTTGCCACCTGTTTGAAAAGTCAAATTTAGTTAAGGTATGTTATATGAAATATTAAACAATGGGTGTCAAGCGGTTCATCTCAGAGAGAAGATCATAGCTAACTTTTATTAGGGTTGCCACCTGCTTGCAAAACCGAATGTAATTGAACGTATACGAAACGGTGAAACCAATTTTTAGAAAATTGGGCACATAAATAGTCTATAAACTAAGGTTATAGATTGAATATCTGCTAAAAAGAGTTGCCATCTTTTTAAAAGTAAAATTAAATTAAGCGATAAGTTAAATCAAATATTGTAATATCAAACGAAAAAGGTCTAAGGAAGCCTAATTTCTAAAATATTTTCGATTTAAAATAGAGGATGAAAAAGGCTTCATAACAGACAATTTGTTAAGAAGTGTTGTCGACTGTTTAATAAATTAACAGAATTATTACAATGGTGGCAAAAAAAAATATCAAAATATTTTTAAATATCTATAAAAGTTTTATTTTAATTTATTTGCCTGGAATCCTACTTTAGTAATGTCCAACGAAGGAGGTTTAAGAAATTTGAAGAGGGTTGCCGCCGGTTTAAAATTTTTTCAATTATTACGATTAAGGAAATATAAGAACATTGGTATCAAACAAAAAAAGTTCAAGAAATCTTTGTGTCGGAAATATTTTTGTAGATAGTTGCCAGCTGTTTTAAAAGTTAAATACAAATAAATTAATAAGTCGAATATTTTATTCCAATACTAATGTGAAATGAAAAAGTTTCGTACAAACAGAGTTTTGACAAGAGTTGCCAACGGTTTAAAATTGTTAATTTAATACATTTAGTAGATTAATTCAAATACTACTACAATATATAAGTATCGGGTGTTTTTTTTACAGGTTTGTTTTTCGAATAGAGATAAAACTGGCATTTTGTGGTCAAATCTGGCAACTCTAATGTCATTTATGTTCAGTTTGGTTTGCCATTTCATCATGAACAGGTTGACAAAAGAACAACGCTTGCAAATCGTGCAAATTTATTTCGAAAATAATGGTTCAGTTCGCGAAGTTTACCGCGAGCTCCGTCAATTTTATGGTCGACATAATCGTCCATCAGAGCAATTAATTCGGTTAACCATGGATCGTTTTCGCACTACGTTTACTCTATGTGATAATACGCATCCGCAGAGACGTCGAACAGTGCGCACCGAAGAAACAATTGCCGCTGTAGAGCAAAGTGTTGAAGAGGACCCGAATGAATCGATTCGCCACCGTGCACAGCAATTGGAGCTTTGTCCATCAACTTTATAGAAGATTTTGCGCAAAGATCTTGGCTTGCGACCTTACAAGATCCAGCTTGTGCAAGAATTAAAGCCGCGAGACCATGCAATGCGTCGTGATTTTGGTGTATGGGCCGAAAATGAGATTGATCGCGATGCTGATTTTCAACAACAAAGCAAAATTGCCGCATTTGGAGTGAAGAGAATCCACATGAGACCCTTGAAACGCCATTACATCCACAAAAACTGACCGTTTGGTGTGCTCTATGGGCTGGTGGAGTCATTGGGCCATACTTCTTCCGCAATAATGCTGGAGAGGCAGTTACCGTTAATGGAGACCGGTATAGAGCCATGATAACCGACTATTTTGTTCCCGAATTGGATGGCATGAATGTGGATGAGTTGTGGTTCCAACAAGACGGCGCTACATGCCACACAGCGCACGTCACAATCGATTTATTGAAGGAAACATTCGATGAGGGCATAATTTCGCGGAATGGACCTGTAAATTGGCCACCAAGATCGTGTGATTTGACACCATTGGATTATTTTCTTTGGGGATATGGGAAGTCGCTCGTCTACGCCAACAAACCAGAAACGTTAGGGGAATTGGAAGCCAACATTCGTGGCGTTATTGCCGACATACGGCCCCATATGCTCGAAAAAGTGGTTGAAAATTGGACCTGTAGAATTGGCTTTATTCGAGCCAGCCGCGGCGGCCACATGCCCGAAATCATATTTAAACATTAATGGCATAAAATTATCCTTCCAATAAAGCCAAATTGATGGACCTTAAAACGATTTTCTTGTGTTTTATTTCAATGCGAAGTTCTATACCCCTAAAAAAAACACCCGATAGATGGCATCAATATAATTTGAAGTAATTATACTGAAAGAAATTATTAATTACATAACGAATTGAAGACTTATCTCAATGAACATCTGCTGCCGAGAAATTGTGAAGTTTTTGAATACTTTTCCAACCCCGATTTTCTGTTGACAAAAATTGCTTTAATATATCTGTCTGCTCCTCCGTCAATTGTATCAAGTTAGCAATAATTTCAATAATTCAGCTTTATGCCGAGAGATTCCATGACAGCTACTGTGGTACCTAAATTACGGCGTCAAGCGTTGCGTTTTCTAACGCCAACTACAAAAATAAACGCGCCGTTTTCGCATTCTCTAATTGTTGATACTTACTTTATTTGCCTTTTTTATCTCTCTCACTTTTGTTTTCTAGTTTCTCACTTCTACTACATAAAAATTCGATCGGCCTGAGAACTTTTGACAGTTCGTTGACGCTTGACGCTGCAATTTAGGGGCAGGTGTAAGTAGGTGATAAATATTGTATTTATTCACCGGTAAGAGCTATATCTCTACGTTTCTTTATAACGTTACCTTATAACTGTTATGTAGAAGAAATATTTTTTCGATAAATATTGGAGCAATTTTCCGTCCGGACGGAACTTTTCACACTGTCGGAGATACAGAAGATAAAAAAAAATATAATAATTTTTCCCTAGCTATTACAAATTATTCACCAAACTTTATTTTTTACAATTTTTTTATGCAGAATTATTAGCTACGGTAAAATTTGATTCCAAATCTATTCAACACCATTAGCGTTGTGTTGATAGTGTCAAGAAAATTAGTCGAACCTGTCAATGGTTTTGCAGCTACACGTCTTAACTGTGCTGGCATAGCTTAAGTTAAAAATTTAAATTTGCATGTAAAATAAATAAATCTATCAAAGGCCAATGATATGCAAATACGCTGGGAAATTCGATATGTGTACATACATAAATGCGCCGACAATCAAATCAAGAGTTTTGCCACTTCACCAACGATTTTGCCGTGTGAAGGTGACAATTTGTCGCAAATATAATATGAGCGTCAATACATATAAACTTACATATGTACATATGTATATGATTTCCAACAAATCGTAAAGTAAACATATGTTTAGCTCCAAGTGCAGACAAGCAGACAAATACTTGTAACCAACTTGCAACACATTACAAAACACATTTTAATGCGTCACCTCACTTGGCGTGCACTTCGCTACAAGCATTGGAATACTCACACAATATTATACACATACACATTCATATATAGATGTACATTAGAGTGGCCTTTGCTGATGTACACAAAAATTGTGTTCTGGGTGAATCCAAGGCGAATTTATAGAAGGCGGCGTTTTTGATTTTTTTCATTTAAATTTCGCTTGCATTTGTGTAGGAATTATCAAAATGAATAATTGTTTACAATAAAACTTTTTATTTTATAAATAACAAATTTAACCTATAAAACTTTCATTTAAATTTTTAATTTTTTTAAAAGAATTAAACATCATTTTGGCTATGCAGTTTTATAGCCCCTTAAGTTAAGTATAATAAAATGCTGTTGATTTTTGATATATTTTTTTAAAATTTTGCCCTTGGAAACTTTATATACTAAAATGAAATAAGCAGTAAACCTGCATACTTGAAAGAATTGTAAAAACTCTTCAAAACAATTTTAAAATTTTGGTAAAAATCTGTTGAGTTTTCATAAGGTGTTAATTAAGTTTAAAACACAAAAGCATGTCGCCAAATTCCTTTGTCCTCCTTTGACCTATTTTGCTTTCTTTGTTGTTGTTGTAACAGGAATGTCTTATCTCCTTAAACGACGGTCGTGGGAATTCTTCCGCTTTTGCCTGCCACTGTATGTTTTTTGGTTTCTATCAAGGCGAATTCCTATCAGGTGGTGTTCTAAGTACAAAAGAAAATTACTTTAACAAAATATATGCACAATGACGTTATAATTTACCACAAACACATCATTTTGACTTAAAGTTCACCTAGCGAATTCAATCAGCTGCTTGACCAACTTCACCTTATATGAATTCGCCTTGGTTTCTATTTGCTCAAAAAATTTTGCCTTAGACTGACTTTGACAATTACCACACCAAAAAAATCAAAATTCGCAGTTGCTAGCCACGCACCTTATTGAATGCGCCTTCGGTGGATCCGTCGAAGGTGGTAGCAAGATAACCAGTGCGAATTCGTTGCGTATTTTGTTGGTGTAATTGGCGAGTGAAATGTCAGAATTTAACCCAGCGAACTGGACAAGAAGAACAAGCATTCAGCTCATCAGCCATCATCTTATATAAATTAGCCTTGAGTGTGTTTCAATTTTTTTGCTATTCCCTGTAATGTTTACCTATGAAATAGTTCTCTCGAGTTAATGACTCAATGGATTGAACAATAATTTTTGCTTCAGAAGTTATGGTTAAAAATAACTCGAAAATGTCTGAAATTTTTTCGATTTTCTAGTCATTTTTTGGCATAACGCTGAGCAGTAAGAAAATTGATAGGAATGTTAACATTTTAGATATCATAGTTTGCATAATATTATGTTAAAATCAGATCGGCTTCTAAAATCGCGTTTCGTAAAACAGTATTGGAAAACATTGGGAAGATGTCAACCTATGTTGGGACAAAACTATGCAAACGTTCAACACCCTGTATCTCAAAGTCTAGGTAGATGCAATAGAAAAATTAGGTTGCTATTTCCAGAATCAGCGCACCCAAATTCATATAAAATGCTATATTACATCAAATCAACATTCTGGCTATTGTACTACGAAATAAATAAACATTTGGCAGATTTTCACTGAAATAGTGAATGTAGCAGACATTTAATTTGCCGCTTTTATTTAATTTGTAATAACATTTACATTTTCTGTCCAATTTAAGCGCTTTTATGATTTGCATTTTTGTAATTCAATTCTCATTCGGCCAGACAGTTTTGATGATTTTTTTTACAAAGTTTATTCACTAAAACTCCGGTAATGGTTTACACAAATGATATATCAGCGTAAGGTTGAAGTTAACTTTAAAGCAATATACATAGAAGGTTGGGTATATTTGCCTATCTGGAGTTTTTTTTGGCAATAACTGCAAAAGGGACTTTGGAAAAAAAAATACAATTCATTTTCGTGTTAGCCGACAAAAAATTAGTTGGAAAGACATTTTTTTAATCAAATATTTGTAAACGCCGTTTGATTCTCGTAAATGGCAATATAGCATAAATGTAGTTAGCGAAAGGCGGCACTGGCTCAAAGTGATACTGCTGTTATCTCAATGTTGCCCCATTTGTGGCAGGGATTACAGAGAGCTAAAAAGCTCACTTATAATAATAAAGAGATCGACATCTAAAAAAGCTTGCTGGCAAAGGAGTGCGAGAGAGCGTTAAATTGAACAAAATTTCACTAGAAAATCTTCTTAATATTGGTTTGAATCTTTTCACATATTTATTGAAAAGGAAAACGGCTGAAAATAAGGAGATAACTTCATATTTATTAATTTTGTCCAAAAATATGCAATTGTAAAAATGTATCTCCTTGTTTTTTGCTAAAAATGATATAAATTAAATTAATATGGATATCCTATTATTTTTACTAGAATCTTAATCAAAACTTTGTATAAAAGATAAACTTGTAATTAAAATTTTGATTTTAACGTCTTAACGTAAATACATATCGTTAGCTTCATAAGAAAAGGTCGTAAGCCCATTTTTTATGAAAATTTGTTTTTTAATGCAGTTCGATAAATAAATTAAAAATATATCGTATGAAACGAAGAAAATAATAAATTTATTGTTTTTTCCACTTGTTTGGCAATGATGTGCAAAAGTTATAAGTCAGATATTTGTCAAAAAAAAGCGCAAAAGTTGTAAGTCAGCTGTTTGTCAATGAAAGCGCTGTAATTTATTCAAATTTAGGCTGCTGTTTTGCGCACTCATTGCACTCAATTGTTAATTTTAATACTTATTTGTGTAAAAGGTAAGAAATTATTATTATTGAATACAATAAATAACTTTTAACTAAATAACATTAATTATTAGAAGAATCTCATGAATTTGGACGATTTTACAACAATAGTTTATCTAGCTGCCTTCAGTGCACCGATGATAATTATGGGATTGAATCTGACGATGGAGTTGTTGGACTGGTGCCGTACGGATTCAATAGTGACTCAGAAGACTCCTTTGTAATGCCAACATCCTCTAAAACACGCAAAAAGAGAAAGCAAGTGGAAAACGAAGCATCGATTAATGCAACAAATAAAAAACGACGAATGACTGGCAAAAGCTATCATGGAAAACGAAAGGAAGATGGGGCCTGGAATTACAAAATATACAAAAAACCCAAAGCAATAAAGCCAAGATGTCAGTGTAAGCAAAAAAAGATAATGAAATGCGCATGTGTGACTGATGCTCAAAGGCAACAAATATTCAAAAATTTCTGGGAGATGAACTGGAAGCAGAAACAAATTTATGTTATTATGTTGGTGCACTCAGTAAAACCTACTCATCCACGCAATCGTGCTGATCCTAATGTCTCCAGAAGATTTAGGTCTTTGAAATACCATTTGAAAGTGAATAATGAAAATTTTCGGGTATGCAAAACTTTTTTTTTAAACACATTAAGTATTGGTGAGCGGATTGTACAGAGTTGGGTTAAGAAGCCTTTGAATGCACACAACAATGTGTCAAAAAAAACTCTAAAAACCAAACCTGAAGAAAGACAAAATTTGAATTTATTTTTTGATACCCTCCCAGCAATGGAATCACATTATTGTCGTTCCGTATCCAAAAAAAAATATCTTTTGCCTGAATGGAGCTCGAAAAAAATGATTTATGACTTTTATGCAAAAGAGTGGTGTAGAGCAAAAAACGTGCGGCCTCTTTCACTTACCCTATTTCATACAGAATTTGAGAGCAGAAATCTGAGTTTGTTTGCACCAAAGAAGGATGAATGCGAAATATGTGCCCGTTACAATGTTGATAGTATTTCACATGAACACTACTCGATTCATTTAGAAAAGAAAGAAGAAGCAAGAAAAGAGAAACAAAGTGATAAAGCTTCAGAAAAAACCGTTTTCACAGTGGATCTGCAAGCAGTACTTATGGCTCCAAAATCTAACGTTAGTAGCTTATATTATAAAACAAAGTTGCAGATACATAATCTAGTGTTTTATAATATCATAAACAAAAAAGGGTATTGCTTCCTGTGGAATGAAGCTGAAGGCGGAGTTAATGCTGAGGAGTTTACAAGCATTTGAATTTTGTAAAAGTATTCGTCCAGGACGTGGGAAAGGCGATGCAAAAGTGACAGACATACGCGCAATCCAATACAACACAAATGGAGATATTTATTTTAAACTAAGATTTAATGATCCTTGGAAAGCTTTACCACAAAGAATTAATAAAAATGTAGTTGCAATGAAGTGGTGCGATTTGGAGCAACTTTACCAAACTAGAAGACCAATTACGCGTAAAAAATATGAAGACTCGCAGTGCCTTAAACTAACATTGCCAAAAGACTATCATCAATTTTATGATGACTTACCTTATGATTAATTTTTTTTATTATACTATTTTTATTTTTATTAATAAGCAGCAAAGAATGAGACTGTGAAATTTTAATTTGTGATTAATTTTAATCAATTTTTCAATGTTAATTAATTTTTTATCTCAAAAAGTGATATATACTTAAGAGATGTATATTTTAATTATAATAAAATAAACAAAGAAGTTCCTATTTCCGTTTAATGCGTAAAGATTTTTTGATTTTTCTAAGTACAATTTTGTTTTTATTTTTTTTCATTAGAAAATGTTCTAAGTACAATTTTGTTTTTATTTTTTTCATTAGAAAATGTTCTAAGTCCAATTTTGTTTTTATTTTTTTCATTAGTAAATGTTCTAAGTCATATAATAGCTGAATCAAAGGTATACACATTTTATTTTTTATTTTTTTAAATCAACTTCATTTTACAATCACTCATTTCAAAAACATGCATTAAAAGTTATAGAAAAAAAATATTATTTTAAAAGTTATTGAGTTTTATGTCTCTCCTGTAAAATTAAAAAAAAATGACTTACGACCTTTTCTTATGAAGCTAACGATATGTACTTTGTGAATAATCGACTTTACACTGTTTTTTGTTTAATATTATGAATACTGTTCTTTGAATTTTTTTATGTTCAAAATTAAAATTTTTGATTTATTTATTTATTGTTCCAAAAGTTTTCAAAAATTTTAAATAATGTTTTCAATAAAAGTTGTCAAAAATAAATATCTTTACTCGCTAGTGACGAAGGTGAATTCTTACCAGGTGGTTTTGAGCGTACAACAACAAAAATGGTCACTAATGAATTGTACGCACAATGACAGCGAGAATCGGTGAGAATTACAACAAACACATAGTTTTGACATTCAGTCCTCTCTTTTTCTCTCGTTGTCTTTCTTGTGTCTTTACATTAAAGATGACAGTTCTGCAATAAAAACCCTATATAAACTTGTACTAATGTTCAACGTGCCAAACTGCGCGAAATTTGGCATCATCAATTGTTGTACTTACTTTAATTAGAGTACTTAAAGTGATTATAATTGCCTACATTCTAATTAAATTTCAAATTGGGAGGATTATCGGCTAATTAAAATTAAGAGGATATCTCTATCTCTCTTTCATCTTAGTTTCACAGGATATCTAATAGATTTTATTAAAATGGTTTTCGTCTTAATTCTATCAGTCACCGACTTATTTACATTGAAAAGTTTTCATGTTAGTTTTGCACACTATCATCTTGATCTTATATAAAACACATGTCCAGTCGTAATAAGCAGATCTTCATACTGGAAAAAAATCCATATAGAAATCAATAAAATTTTGTTCTGATTTATAAAGCATTTTAAGTGGTATTTCTGTTCTGTGTAGAGGTGAGCTAACATTTTTAGCGATTTATCATTTTAGTACAGCTAATCATTTCAGGGGATAACACTCACAAATTTTCGATTTTCAAAAATAGGGGTCACTCTAGTGTATGTGTATATTACTTGCTTATAGAGTTGCTTGTTTTACATACATACATACATACTTACCTAAGTGAATATTTGTCACGTTGTAATATTCGCCCAGAGAATGAATGTGGAAAATGCCACACCGGCGCTTACTTGTTTAGGTATTTGTTGCATGCGACATAACAGCAAATGGCTGCTTCTTGGCACCTCCTTAGCGAAGCGCGCGCGTGTATGGCATGCCGCAAAACACTTTGTCGTCGGCAGGCAAATACTTACCAACCCCCTCTTCCCCCCATAGAGTGTTGGATGCATTGCTAAAGCCTCAATTGCATATCCCGCAGACGCTGTTGCACGCTTTCCCACTCACACACACACACACAGATATATATATATAGGAACATTTGTATACTAACAAACCCTTGTACGGATATCCTTACCCAGATACTTGAAGTTATTTGCCAAGAATTTGGTTTCACTTTTCCGCCGCCGTTGTCGTCGTTGGCGTCATCTTCCTAGCTGTTGGCTGTTGGCGGCGTTGCTATTCGCTGGCATACGAGAGAGGCGAGGATCGGGGGGGGGCTCGTTGCAAGCAATATTGCAGGTGACTAAAATGTCGCTTTCGGTGCATTTGTTTGTTTGTGGCTGTGTGTGTCTGGGTGTTGGTAAAAAGCAATTGCTGCATCGTCGTTTTAAGTGACTTTGGCTTGCGGTGGCTTTGAAGGTAACGGCTTACACTACAACCAAAAGGATCTTTTATGTGGCGCCGGTAACATTTCAAAGGCCTCCTCCAGTTACCTGGCCCCACATGTCTTCCGATTGTCGTCTGGCATTTGCCTTAGCTGCCGCATCGGTTGTTTGCCATCTCGGCTAACAACTCTCATATCTTGTTGATTTACTTTTAAGTGATGCAATTATTTAACTTAGTCGTTGCATTTGCTTACTTTTCCCCCATTCAGATTTTTATTTGAGTTGCGACTTTTTGTTGGACTTGTTCTTTGTTTTTTTTTTTTTATTGTGTAGTTCAAAGTGAAGTTGTTGATAAAATTATGTAGAGTACGACGACGATTTTATTACATTCCAGCAAATTGTGGTTTTAGTCAAAATATGTATTTTAAATGTGAAATTTGTGCTACTCTAAATAAATGAATTTTTCGATATATTTCCTTTTGGTCGTGAAATACAGATAGGAAATTTTGGCACCAAAACAATAAGTTATTTCAAAATATCTGTAAAAATCTGTAAAACTTTTAGTCAAGCCTTACTGCTTCGAATGTGAACCATTGGCTATTGGATTTGTGAAATAATTTGATAGTTCAATAAGAAAATATGTATATGTAATTATTTGCTTTTGCACAGCAGGGACTCCCCTATATCTTTTTTTTTTTTAATTTTTTTTTTAAATCTCTTTTTATGTTGTACCTAAAACCAAGGCGTATTCATTTAAGGTAACAATATTCAAAGATCTGAATGTTTATTCTTCAGTCCCAATTCGCTGGGTTGTTTTGTTTAAGCAAATAAAATACATGAGCGATCCTGGGTGAATTTAGATTTTGACATTTCGCTCGCAAGATTACATAAACAAAATACACAATGGATTCGCTTTGGATATTTTTTATAAAACTTCTCGATAATTTGTAGAAATATTAAGCATTTCATACTTCAGCATTAGCTTTATATTCAAACCAAGGCGAAGTGATGTAAGGCGATTGTCCGACTACTATCGTCCTTTTGACAATGAACAAACCTACTGCGGAACAGCGTTTGTAAATCGCGCAAATTTATTACCAAAATAATGGCTCGGTTCGCGAGGCGTATCGCGCTCTGCTTGCAATATTAGTTCGACATTTTTGTTCAGCGATTAAGCTCACTTTTGGTTGAATGGGCAGATTAATAAACAAAATTATTGCATTTGGAATGTTGATAATTTACAAGCCATTGTTGAGACGCCGTTACATCCTCAAAATGTCACTGTACTCTATTGGCAGAGGAAATCATTGGTCCGTAAGTATATAAAGAGCTATGATTAATGACCTTTTCGTGCCTGAATTGGAGGATGTTGATGTGGGCGACGTTTGGTTCCAAAAAGACGGCGTCACATGCCACAGAGCCAACGAAACAAAACATTTTTTGAAGGAAGCTTTTGGTGAGTTGATTATCTCGCGTCGTTCTTGCGATTTAACATCACTGGAATATTTTGTGTGGGGTTTGTGAAGCCCTAAACGTAAGAGAATGTTCGGATTTCTGCAAAAACTGGTCGAAAATTGGACCTCTCGGCTGAAAGAATTTGAGCCAGCTGCGCGATAACTTGCACAAAATAATTTTTAACACAAAATGGCAAATGCTTATCTTTATAATAAAGCTAAATTCTTGACCAGAACAATAAATTTAATGCGTTTTATTTCTTCTTGAAAACCACATATCCAAAAGCAGTCTTTATTTGGTTATATTAGTTTTGTTTATTTTTTTAAATTATGAATTGAACTTTCAGTTTTTCTCGTAAAAAACATGAAACATTACACAGACCATTCTAGAATATCTAATATATATTCGTGAACAGAAGTGACAATGTATTTAGCAAACGCATTGCTAAAAATGATTTTGTAAGACAAACCAATTGTGACCATATAATAAGGTGATGGCAAAAAAAAACTAGAATGCAACTCAATAAATAAAAGAGAGCGCATTTTTCCCTCAACAATTCGTGTAATTAATCCATCGATAAATTTTAAGTGTTTCAGCAAAATGCCACATTTGGGGAAAAAATGCTTTACTACTTTACGTTTCGTAAGGGTTTTTAAAATTCTCTAAAATTAAAACAGCAACAATCTGAGCACAACGTTTATACCGAAACATAAGAAGCAAAAAGGAATCACAAATTTTAATGGAATCTTTCATTACAAAAAAATGTTAATTGTATATTTTGCTCTTCAAGTTCTCTCCAAGCGATAAGTTAATTAAGCAAAGCTGTTTTCTGAAATAAAATGTTTATTTATGTTAATGTTTATAGCAAAGTATTTTACTTAGAAAATTAAGGTTTTATCAAATTAATTTCTTTGGAAAGTTAAACTACATTAAAAAAAAAAATTAGGGTTGATCGGGGGGTCGTGAGACACGGGGGTCGTGACACGCGCTTACAGCCCTTAACTAAAAAGCGCGTCATCTACCAGCTGACTTCGAAACTTCTTGCTTGTTTCCAATCTTCATGTCCATATCACAAATGTTCCGTTAATGCCGATTCTTTGTGTCTTCCCAAATCGCGACTCAAAATTTGTTATCGAAAGTTTTGTAGACCGTAAGTGTTTGCTGTCTTTTCACTTTGTTTTACAAGCTATTTACAAGAGTGCATACATCTGAAACATTCTTTGGTGCGTAGCCTTTTGACACACGGAACAAATTTTGCATAAACATTCAATGCGTCCGTTAAGCAGTAGCCATATTTAAAATATAGCTATTGGGGGGTCGTAAGACATTCTATTACCGTCATCTGGGAACATAATATTGTATTTTATAGCCTGATTGATATAGCGCTGCTGTACACAACCAAAACGTTTAATGATAATTTTAATATTTTTGATGGATTCAGTGTTTTTGATGATCGTTATTTCTTTCTTTAGTCATCACGGTGCATCATAAGTATAGTCAGACTGCCAAACCTGAGACTGATGTCAATGTTTTTGTGGCTGCTATAAAAGAGGTTGCTAGCGAGAAAAAGCCGCTACGATCCGTTGGTGGAATATATTGTATAATATCGATAAGTCTAAATTGATGCGCTACATTACAAATCTGAAAAACGCGAACGTAGACCCCACAATCACTTCGAATGAAAAACTTCATTCACGCCACTTTTGCATCATTTGCAAAGCCCCTATAACAAAAAAATTTGAACCGGAACAACTCGATTTACTGCAATAGTTGCGACAGACCTGTTCACTTGAAATGTGCCAATTTGACAGCCGGCTATTACACCTGCATTCATTGTGAATCTGATTGATCGAATATTTGATTTTTTGAATTAATCTGCTTTTTATTTGCCTTTCTATTAACACCTCGAAATCTTTTCAATTTTAACAAGTTATAGACCACATAATATGCCTTGTTAAAGATTAAAATAAACAATTTTGATAAAATTAAGCCATTTTCATTCTTATAAATTTGTGTCTCACAACCCCCCGAACTTTGCGAAAATCCATAAAATACAACTTTTGAGCAGGCAGGCAAAACTAGAAGGTCGTACTAAAATTTCAACAAATGAAACTCTTGTCTGAGTGAAGTTACACTGAATCATGATTTAAAAATTTTTACGGGCAGAAAAATGGCTTTTCTATTATATTTTTTGTCAGAAAACAAAACCCGTCTCCCCTACGCTTAAAGTTGTGCACCAAATATTATTTATAGTACATATTGTTTTTTTAATTTTTCATAAACATTTGTGACTATTAAAGCAATACTTTGTTTTAATTTTCTTAGCAAAGTTATTTCTTTATTCAGGCTTTGCGATAGATCGTTCGTTTACTAGATTGTGTTCATCTATTTAAGTTACATATTTAATTTTTTTTGCATAGCTGGCAGTACTGTATAAAGCAAATTCTGGTTTAAAACCTTGAGTTCGATATCAAAATAACTACTTAAAAGTTGTATACCATTCGGTTACATTTAGTGCAATTGATGTTAAAGTTTCTTTTAACAATGATTTCTCAATTCTATGTAAAGTCCATTGCCAAACATAGTACTCATAGCTTTTCCAACTCTTTCCAAACAACCCTTCCATTCACTTAAAATCCTGCACAGGATATTTTAAACAAAATAACAAAATTAAGCTTAAGAAAATATTCGCCTTAATACAAAAAAAAATTAGAGGCTATAAATACAAATTATCTAAAATAAAACAATAATATTTCCGGCCGCCGTAGACAAGCATGCGGCGTGTGCGGGCTTTATTCTGTCCGTCCCTGGTACGAATCCTTGTCGGGTCGCCCCTCAGTAGGAAAATGGCAAGACTGTATTTCTACCAGGAGAAAACAATTTCTCACAGAAGAAACGTCAATACGTAAATTGTATGGAAACACGCAAATTTGTTTCGGTATTTTTTACGATCTTTAATTTTTTTATTTAATTATTCGAGCTTTATGGTGCACAAATTTTTCTAGCCAAATTGTAAAAAATTAGCCAACACAACCGTTCTTTTGAAATATTTATTTGTTCATCAAATATCAAAATGAGTCGTGAATCAGGCAAACATTTTATCAAAAGAAGCATGCAAGATTCTTCACATTGATTCGGTAGTACGAATTTCTTTGTAATCTACAACAGAATCAATGATAAGGCCGAAGTTTGAAGACCTGAAACGTAAAACGGTAATGTATGTAGCTTTGTGTAAAGCAATAACTTAAGCAAACATATCTTGTCTTTTTATTATTTTAAAGTCTCTCTCTCTAGGGAAAAGTACAAAACCATAAAATGAAGAAAACACTTAACGTAAGTTCTAAATAAGAATACTATAATAAGAATACTATGCACAAACCAGCTTTGTTGTATTTACTCTGACATGTCTGATCTTTCTAAAAATAATAACAAAAGCCTCCGAGCTGCCACTTCATTTTCTGATTAAAATCAATCAGTGCGCAACTCAACAAGTCAAAAGGCGATGAAAGCTACATGGTCATACACACAGACACACACACACACACATGTACATATGTATTTACAGGTGGGATTGGAATTGAAGCTGGAAAATCGCTTTTGCCACACATGATAAGCACATACACACATACATACATACAAGTCCGATATGCTACTTTATTTACCTCATTCACCAGACCAGCAAGCCATTTAAAATGACAGGGGCGTGAATGTTATAAAATCGTTTACATACATAGAAAAACTCAGCAGCAGAAGAAAGTGGGAATATCTTAAAGAACTATTCCCGTTAGTCTAAGAAAATCGTATAATAAAAGAAACTGAAGTGTAATAAAACAGGTAAATATGCTACTCCTCGAGGGTTACCCAAAATGAATAAACCGATTGAAAGTTAGAATAACTTTTTGAAATATCATTACATTTATGATATTTGTAAACATAATTGGAATTTTTGCGAGGAAATTATGGCAGTGTTCCATCAGATTTTACTCTACCAGGCTTCTCCCTGTGATCATTTTTTTTATGTCACGGTTTATATTTCCCCATAACCAAACTGGACGATGTATTTCGAAATATTGGCATTTCATTTACCAGTTCCTTGATTTTTACTGCCTCTAGAAGTTTTATTTCATGATCCTAAAGTTAAGAAAATATATTATCACAATAAAATTTAAGTACATTAAAAACGTACACAATCGAAACAAATAAATATCAAAAAATGTAACGAAGAACTTAAGTTCGGGTAAAACAGAATTTTAAATACCCAGCGCATGCTTTTATTTCAAAGCAGTAGTATTTGTTGTATACATAAACAACAAGCCGAAAATGCATTGTTAGCATACAAATATTCAACTTTAAAATACTATTTTATCGCATATAAAATAAAGTAAAGTAGAATAAAATAAACTAAAGGGAAATAAGGAAAGTAGGCTTTTCCTAGAGTAGATAATCAATAAGCCGATTGGAAACTGGAAAAACTTGTTGAAATATCAGTTAATTTATGTCATTTGACTTCAGACGGCATCAGATCTAACACTGCCATACTTCTTCCAGTGCCCTTTTTTAAAGTCCCGGCTTGTGTGAATAAATCCTAGACTGTGGAAGCCCTTTGGAGAATATCCGGAAAAAACTCTGAACTTATCGCAAAGAAGTAAAAAAAAAAATAGAAAAACACGGGTATAAATGGTAATTAAATAGCGCCGTCTTCAAAATATAATACTATAAAATCCAAACGTCCAAATAAATATAGAAACAAGTAACGCAGAGTCTAAGTTGGGGTGACACTGTATTTTAAATACCGGAGCATCTTTCTAATAAAAATAAGTACACAGAGCGAAAACGACCTAATAGAATAGAAATAGAACTAGACCTCTATGGGTTTTTCTTAAGAATAAAGCCTTCTTATTTTTAGTGAGATTATCTATTAAATGAAATCAGAAAGGAATCTTCGAATTTGTATGTGAAAATCTTGTTGCATAAAATTCCCTTGTAGTTGCTATATTTTGTATTAAAGTATCGATTTCTGTAATTTTTTTTTTAAATTACCCAACGATGGAAAATAACAGTAGTTTTTGAAAACTGTCATTGAAAAATTCGCTATGAAATAAATGTCCTACAATCAAGTGCAATATACATACCGATTTCTTATTTAAAAGATAATACAATTTTAATATATTTTTTTTTTGCTATAAATAAATTAAAAAGAACTGTTATAACTCTAAAATAATAGTTATTTATTTTTTTATTTTATAAATCAAAAATAACTGCTATACAGTTTTATAAATTAAAAATATCTATTGTAGAAGTTTTTTTTTATAAACGTCATCAAGATAAGTCATTCAATGTTTTTTTTACTTTTGAAGTCATTCTTATAACAGTTATTTTAAATTTTACGCTGAATATAAAGGGTGGTTAAATTTTAAGGGCCGATGTTGAATGTTAACCACACCTAAACGTCAAGTTTTTTTCTGCATTTCATTTGACATTTCTCAATTTCAGACTAACTCAATTTGAACATGGAAAGATACACAATCGAGCAACGTTGGCAATGTTGGCAAGAAATGGCAACAGTAGATGATCAATTTTCGAAGAAAATCATCTTCAGTGATGAGGCACATTTTCACCTCAGTGGATTCGTCAATAAACAGAATTGCCGCATTTGGGCGAATGATAATCCAAGAGTGATTGTCGAAAAACCAAGGCATCCACAAAGAGTGACTGTTTGGTGCGGTTTATGGGCTAGCGGCATCATCGGGCCGTATTTTTTCCAAAATGAGGCCGGTCAGGCAGTTACAGTTAATTGTGTTCGCTATCGTGAGATGATAACGAACTTTTTATGACCCGCATTGGAACATATGGATGTGTACGATATGTGGTTTCAACAGGATGTTGCCACTTGCCACACAGCCAACGAAACAATGGCTCTTTTGCGCACCAAATTCAATGGCCGTGTTATCTCACGTGGTGGCGATGTCAATTGGCCACCAAGATCATGTGATTTGACACCGTTGGACTACTTTCTTTGGGGTTATTTGAAAGAAAAGGTGTACGTCGATAAGCCAGCAATAATTCAAGAGCTAAAGGGTAAGATAATTCGGCACTTTAACGGCATAGAACCTCAATTATACCTCAGCGTCATCGAAAATTTGGACCATCGGATCGAGGTGTGCCGCCGAGGTCGCAGCGGATATTTGGCCGATATTTTGTTCCGTACATAATTGACCTACACCATATTATAATAATAAAAAGAAATTACAATAATTGCCAAAATAATTTGTGTTTTATTCAAAATCAACATCGGCCCTTAAAAATTAACCACCCTTTAAGTTGTTGGGGAACCAAAAAATTATTCATATTACATTCATATTAGATTCGCCGAAAATTTTAATTGACTTTTATAAGTATGACTTAAAAAATAAAAGTCAGTGCCTTTAAAGTTAAAATTAAAATTAAAAAAAAATTAAAATTAAAATTAAAGAAAAATAACTGCGGTTTTTGTTTTTAAAATAAAAATTTTAAAATTACTATTATTTAATGAGTAGTTAAATAAAAGTTGCAAACTAATCGTTAATGAGCAATTTTTATAATACAAATTGTAACTGTTACGGGTCCCTGATATTACCGTTCTATGCCAACTTGAACTCTTTAACTTTCTTCTCCAACTTAAACTATAAAACTATATACAAAATTTGTGAAAATTATCTGTTATATAAACCCATTAAGCGAAGAAAGTGCCCTAGTGCTCGAGGCTATAAAAAACGAAACCATTTCCTCTCTTTTCTTTCAAAATATAAAGAAAGTTCGGCCACCTTGTTTTATTACCTTCCCCGTAAACCATTTTTGAAACGTCTGGCTTTGGTTCTACAATAAGCCAATTTATCATCAGCTATGAGCTACACAAATTTACCACATGCTTTCTAAATACTTATTTACACTTCTATTGCAAATATATATGTATATATATATATATGATATATGTGTGTTTGCTTTATCGAAAAGATAGAGCGAAGCTATAAAGTGAGCATTAATTTTTGTGGTTTGCAACGACTAGGCGAAATGGCAAAAAGTAAGATAGCACTTACCCACAACTAGTATGGACTGTCAGCTGCTAAGAAAGAAAGCAACCAGGTGTGAAATACACATACATACATATAGTACGCACATACATGTGTATGTAGTAGTGCACATGTGATTGCTCACATATGTAGGTACATTCATTTCAATTTCTGCTTTTAAGTGAAAATGCTACAGTCATTTGCTACTGCAAAATCTTGTCTTGTCTTGACTTGTCTGGGGCTTGAGTCTTGCCTTTCCAAAGGAATAGTATATGTTTGTTAATACATATGTACATATGAATGTGTATGTTTGTGTGTTGACTTGAAAGTGTAAATGTGTTTACACAAAAATAAGATAAATTTCAGCGTTGCAAAAGATAAGTGGGAATTCACTTTTGTATTCAAGACTGAAGGCATTTAACGGTGGATGCTTTCTATATTCTCAATAAATAAGCAAATATGCGTATATATTATGTACATTAGGGTGCGTCAAAGGTATGGGAATACATTTTTTTGTATGATCCTAAAATAGTTTTAGAACTAAACAATATACACTTTGCTTTTTATTTGTCTTTAAAATGAAATTTAATTTATTTAATTTAATTTTAATGAGATTTATTCGAACAAAAATTTGTGCAGTGTTGACTAATCAGTATTGGGTGACAAACTACAATAATAAAACAGATTTGCTTGCACAGTAGTTGATTTATTTGGAAAATCGTTCAGTATTAACAGAAGTGAGGGATTTATTTATTAGAAATAAATTAAAAATAAAAAACTAATGAAAAATTTAGTAACGAGTAAAAGCTAAATAATTAGTGAAAATTGAGCAACGAGTGAAAAATAAAAAATTTAGTAACGAGTGGAAAATTGGCAACTGATTGCTTAAAAAAATTGTAGCGAGTTAAAGATAAAAAACGAATGAATAAAATTATTAACGAGGTTGTAATCAATAATGAATGAATAAACTAATAGCGAGTGAAAAAAATTGTAACAAAAATTTAGTAAAACCTAGAACCCCGAAAAATTTAGTAACGAGGGAAAAATAATTAATAAATAATTGCTTGAAAATTTTGTAACGAGTTAGTAATAAAAAATCAAAGAAAAAACTAGTACCGGTTGAAACTACATAATAACTTAAAAAGTAACGAAAAAAAACATATAATATTGAAAAATTAGTAGCGAGTGTAAAAAAAAGTGAAAAGCGGAAGAACAGTAACTAAAATATATATTGAGTAATTTCCTGAAAATTGTAAAAAATAAAGAACAAATGAAGAAACTAGTGATGAGTGGAAGCTAAATAAAAATCAAAGAAATTAGTAGCGAGTGAAAAATATGTGAGAAGTAGTTCTTCACAAACTAGTAGCAAGTGAAAAATTATATGTGAAAGAAAAAGCGAAAAATAAAAAATAAATGAAGAAACTAGTAACGAGTGAAAACCATCTAATGAGCAAAATAATTAATAGTGAGTGAGAAGTAATTAGTGAGTTGTTCCTCGAAAACTTAGAAGCGACGAAAAAGTTAGTAGTGAGTGAAAAAATGAGTAACAAGTGAATAATGTGCAAGCAAAACGGACAACGATTTTTGTCAACATCATCATCTTTTCTAACGAAGCTTAATTTCAACTCGTCGGCTTATGTTACGAGTAAGATCTATGGAGCCGAAGAGCCGCACCTAGTCGTCAAGAAGAGAAGGCATCCTCACAGTATGACAGTTTGGTACGAAAAATGCACAATAAATATTTTTTGTGGTCGAAAATCGATCATGGGTTTGAACAGAACGCCGCAGCGTGTCACATAGGCGTTTCGGCGATGTCAATTGGCCATTTTGGAGTGAAGGGCCAATGTGAGGCGAACAATCCATTTATGCTTCCATTTATGCTTAAGGCAACATCAACACATTCGTGAGATAGAGCCAGGAGTCGTCAACAATGTATTGAACAATTGGGTTTAACAAGATGTCCTACTATAAGCGTGACAAGCCGATATGGTTGCATCGTATAAAAAAATAATATACCTGGATATATAAATCAACTAGAAGGGCTTGGGTTTGCATATTTCAAAACGAAAAACTTTAGTAATGCATCCCTTAAAGTCCTTAAAAATACTCCAAAAAACCACAAGTGATAAAAAAAAATTATCTAAATATTTCTGAAGCTTCCTAATGAACATCGATTATTCGCACACATATTTACATACGTTGCGCATACACATAAACTTAAATGAGTATAAATGTTCTTTGTGCTCTGCATTTGCGGTTCAAATGAATGGCGTGTACTGAAATAACAATCAAGTGAGAAGAGGATATTAAATTTTTTTCTAAAGAAAAGCAAATGTTACTTAAAAGGTTCATTGTGGTAGGAGTGACATCTTGTAGGGAGAAATTTCTAAGTACTCTAACAGACTGTAATTTTACAAAACAAGTGTAATTGAATGTTTAAACGTTACAGTTACAATTTTATTTAGAAAATAAATTTAAGGGGTTATTGTTTAATTTTTATTTAAGCACCAATTTAACTTAGGCTTCCTTTTATGCTGTCGTCGAATAATTGACGCATTTGACAGAGGATCCATAAGAAATAAATGACAAGTGTTTAAATCTTGCAAATGTTCAGTATTTGAGAAGACGTCCCATATTTATCATTGGATTTTAAATCACGGACACCAAATAACGACTATTGGCCAAATTTCAACACAGAAAGAGAATTCTTACATATATAAGGATTAAAGTAACTTACCCTTTGTAGACTATCTCACGGGACATTGATTTCTTTGAGTTTTATTAAAAAAAAAACATATTTAATCGTTATTTTTTTCCTTTTATTTTTTGCTCGGGAAATAATCGATATTTATGCAGTTTTATTTATCACTCAGAAAATAAAAATTAGTTTGTAGGGGTTTTTTTTTACATAATTTAAGTTTTATTTTCTGAGGATAAAATAAAACTCAGCAAATAACGACTAAAAAGTATTTTTTTTTTTAATAAACTTTACGGTCCCTATTTTAAATGCCTCCGCGAGTCAATATTTGCGCTTTTTTTACGACAATTTCATTATTTGGCAAATATAATCGGTATTTGAGGTAACATTTCTAAGGAGACATGCGAAATATATTTTTAATTGTTGCAATAGTGTCCTTTTTCTCAGTTTATACTAAAATCGACTGGTCTAAGAAATAAATGAGGCCCTTCTATAATAAGTGCAGATTTTATTGTAATGTTCAACTTTGACTAAAATTGTGTAGAGTTTTATAACAATATTAAAGCAAGACTGAAATTTTGTGTGAGGATAAGAGTTTCCCAAAAAAAATATCTGATATATTTCATTTTCAAAGACGCTTTTTAACTTATCTGAAATTATTTTTAATTATTTATTTATATATTTATTTCAGTCTACAAAGAAATTTCTAACAGACTAATTGAAGAATTAATTAAATAAAGAGAATAAACTTAATTTAAACCTGTCTAAGTTAACATTAAAATCAATAACATTATTGTAGGTATTACATAAACGCATATGAAAAGATTCGAAAAATAAGCGCTTGTTCCCAAGATCTCTTTCAGAATTACACATATTGAGAAAGTTACTAAGTTGTTTGCAATTTATGCTGCCATTAATTAATTTATAAACGAAGGATAATGAAAGACAAATTCTTCTCTCGTGGTGAGATTGCAGACCAAGCAGTTTCCTTCTACCAATATAAGAAGGAGGACCATCCTGCCAGTGCAACTTCAACAAAGCAAATTTAGTAAATATCCTTTGAACTTTTTCAATTTTATTTGAGTGGATCCAATAGTAGGGGTTCCAGACCAAGGCACAATATTCCAGACGACTTCTTACAAAAGAAATGTAAAGAGACTTTAAAGTCCTTGAAGTCTTCAGAATTTCTTCGTATGAACCCAAGCATAGCGAATGACTTGGAGACAGCGTAATCAATATGTTTTGAAAATAAAAGTTTCGAATCAAAAATAACCCCCAGATCCTTGACTTCATAGCTACGTTTAAGAGAACAATGGCCTAGAACATAACTATAAAGAATACTCACTGGCTTCTTGGAATAGTCACAACGCAACATTTATTAATATTAAGGGATAGATGGTTGTTGATACACCATTTCTCAAATTCTATAAGATCGGCTTAAAGATTGATGCAATCTGCCAAATGGCGAACTTTCAGGAACAGCTTGACGTCGTCGGCAAACATTAAACATTTAGAAAACTTAAAACAGTTTGGCAAATCGTTAATAAAAATTAGAAATAGCAGCGGACCGAGGTGAGTCCCTTGGGGTATGCCTGACCATGCGGCAACTAAAATTTTAGACTCGAATGAGTCAACTTTAACAACAAGCTTACGATCATTCAGGAAACTAAATAAAAAATCAAGGAGCTTCCCACTTATACCGTATCTACACAATTTATCCAAGAGGATCGTATGGTTTACTTTATCGAACGCTTTAGAAAAGTCCGTGTAAACAACGTCGATTTGAGCTTGTTGCTCCAGAGAACTTATTATATTATTCGTAATAAGAGTCAGGTTGGTTTCTGTTGACCTACCCGGAAAAAACCCATGTTGGTATTCTGAAATGGCACTGTGGACGTGATCAAATAATTTATTATTGATTATAAAGTCGAACAATTTTGCCAGCGTGCTTTGTTTGACAATAGGTCTATAATTATTAATGTTATTCCGATAGCCAGATTTGAATATAGGGACTAAGGAGCATAGTTTCCAATGATGGAGATAAATTCCATTTATTTAGACAGTTTTGAAAAAGGAAAGCAACTGGTTTAGCTACTTCCTCTGAAAAAATTTTGAAAAATATAGGAGAGAGTCCTTCTACATCAACTTTCTGGCTAGATTTCAGATTTGAGATTGCAGATAGTACGTCGTCCGCAGAGATATCAAGATAATTCAAAGTATTTGCAGAAGGCAAGCTATTGTTAATAAAGGGCGTATCATACTTAACATACACTTTTTGAAAGAATTTCGCAAAAAGATTACACGAGTCCAACACATTGTCGGATACTATACCATCATACTCGAGGGTATATGGAAGACCAGTAACTTTCCTTCTACAATTAACATAGTGCCAAAAACCAGAAGGGTTGTATTTCAGTTTCGATTCAACATTGAGTATATATTGCCTGCCTAAACAGAAAATTATGTAAACAGTATATGTCTTGAGTTCCTAAAACACATTTATTCTTTTGTTTATTGCCTTTACTAAACAATAAGCAATATGATTATAGACTCTATGACAAATTAAAAAATAGGTTAATTCAAAATATAAAAAAAATAGAGAAGAATATGTATATACTTATATAACATATTTTTTCAACAATGGCCGTACGAGTATATTCGTAAAGGTAAGCTTAAAAGAAGAGAAATCAAACTCTTAGGAGGAAGGAAAAGCATTGAATTGGCATAGTACTCTCCTTAAAGGGGTATTCATGCCATAAACAGTTTTTGCTAAATCAACATAAAATAACTCATTACTCCGAAGAATATGTGAAGGAACATTAAAACCAATTCTCATAAGAAGGTAAGGGCATTCAATAGCGCCTGAGATGATGTCAAATGCCAAACACATCGATAAAAGAACGAGACGTGTTCTCATCATCTAATGCCATAAAGTTAATTAAGGGAACGGTAAGCCGGAATAGGTTCAGTAAATCTTAGCGAGCGAAAAGCAAACAGAGTAAAATCCTTTTTGAACAGGCTCTAATCTCTTGTAATAAATGAATCGGTCTACAAATAAATACAATATATTTCAGTCTAGAGCGAACAAGAAACGTATAAAAAAGTTTGAAAGTAGGCATCCAAGTCCTTAAATTAAATTTTATTATTTGACTTCAGCGACGCATTTGAGAAACAATAAGATGTAGGAACCAGTCTCAGCACCTTAGCGTAAGACGTATAATGCCATTTACTAATATTAAGAAAGAGACAATTATGCATACACCAATTGTATAAGTTATCGCGCTCAGCCTGGAGAGTTAATGCATCTTGCGGACTACTAATTTCGTAGTAAATGCTTAGGTCATCTGCATGCAAAAGGAAATTACACTTGAAGCAAAAAGATGAAAAATAGTACAAATGATAAAGGACCTAGGAACTACCCTGGGGATCACCTGAGGAAACCACGAATGAACGGAACGGGATCACACATTTTCGATCGCGACAACATACCGCGTGTTATTTAAATATGATATAATCCATTTTAGCCTTTAAGATGCTTTGAGATACCCTATCGAAGGCCTTAATGAAGTCTTTATAAATAACATCAATTCAGTTCTTCATTGAAAGGTTGCAAAAGAGTCCTTCGTAAAAACCGCTAAGTTAGTTACCGTGGATCTTGTCGGTATAAACCCATGTTGGTTAGGACATAGCAGTTGCTTGGTAGCGGATTATATTTACAATAGTGAGCATGAGAAACGGCGTAAAGAAGACAATTTTTCAGTTATCGAGATATTATTATTATTAATGATATCCTCATTGGACAAAGCTAAATCACCGACTAAAGTCTTTTTAGTCTTCAAAAGACGTATATCAAAAAAAGTTTTGATACTTATAATATTATAAAAACTTTCTTATAATACTTGTCCCCGATATAATTTTTTTAAAGCACCGATAGTCATTATTGTTAGAATTATGTACATATATCATGTAAGTATTTATAATAATTATAAGTGAGAAAATGTTTGTGAGTTTCCAAAGGTCTTTTATGTTGAGAATTATTATGAGGGAGACAAGTCTTGGGATACGTTGCGATTCCGGACCAATTCGAGACCAGTACGGGATCAGTTCGAAATTATTTCGGTTTTATTACGAGATTAGGTCAGAACCATTTCGTGACTCGTATAATTTCGAATCATTGCTGAAATCATCAAGAACATTTCCCAAATATTTCAAATCTTATCAAATCTTTCTCACTCATAATTCATAATGAACTTTCATTATATGTCTAAAAGTAATAATTATCGTTGACTTAAAAAATGTATTCCGCTGAAAATTATTTTGAAACGACTTTTATGATATGAATGCCCAAAATCATAATTATCGTAAATATCGTGATTGGTATAAAATTTACTTTTGACATAGCAATTAATTTTTTTTTTTATTATTAAGAATATTACTAAAGTTTTATAATTGAAAACCATATTTTGTTCGGCACGAAAACCATAACCCACGAATTACTCCAATGAGGTTAGTCTTTTTTGAAAGTTTAAGCAAAGCTATTTTTAATCGATTAATCGATTAATCGCTTAACGAAGTTGTTAAAAAAAATATCCAACTTCACCTAAACGACCAACCGTTTCCTTTCGACTAACCAGCCATAAACTACGAATCGAATAACCGGCCATTTTCAATTTTTCGACTAATTGTTTCTTTATAAATATTTAAATATTTGTGCTTGCTGGCAAAACTCGTTTTTCGTTATAATTAAGCTTTTAATGCATTCAAATAAATTTAGTAACTTTAACTTAAAATGGCAACCCAAATTCGAGGCAAGTTCTAGTTTTATTAAATTCCTTTTTTGAATAGAATACCGCATATTATAATTACGTGTATCGTTTGAAGTGTTCAATAAAAAATTGTGAAATTGTGGGCATAAGCAAATTGAGTTCTTCGAAAAAGGCTAAGGCTAAAAGCCTAGATTTTGGTAGTATATTTAGAATGCTGAGTTTACAGTTTCTTGTTTACAAGTTTTTACTCTTACTATGTGCAATCGAACTTTTTCTTAAAGATCTCCTAAATATTTCTAACGTGCACGTAAAATCTTCAACATTATTAATTTTTCCTGGCATATAGGTCAAAAGGGTATAATTGAAGCTCTTTTTGCTTTAAAGCTACTTGTGTAGTAAAACATTAGACTCCTTTGTCGTTAAGTTGGAATATTTGTTGTAAAAATTAACTCCTTTAATGTCATACATATGGAGATGTGTAACATTTAATTGCAAAGCAAAAAACAAAAAACCTATTCGAAAGTTAAACAATGCTCTATATTTACAAGCTTTTCGCAGACAAACTAAAATTTGCAAAGTGTTTCAAGGTTTCTGCAATGAAAGTCCACAGAAAACCAAACTTTTTTTAATATGCCGTTTTTTATATTTACATAGTTGGTACATTTGATGGGAATGCAGTGAAGCGATAAAAATGCCGGTAAAAAGCTTTTAGAGAAATTAACTGACTAACTAACTGAGTGGCTGAGTGGAAGGAGTCTGTCTGTAATAATGAGTAAGATTTTGCATTAATATACAAAACTATGCAGATGTAAATAAGTATGTAGACATATTTTGTATGAGTTTCCAACTAGTGATGACAAAAATTTATAGTTAACCTAATTTAAATGGAAAATCGGCAGTTAACTGACTAATGTGATTTATATATTTGAAAAAAAAAACTTGTCACTCTTAAACAAGAAGTTTTGGCTTACAGCCGATTTGCAAAAATACATTTGAAGTGTCTTCATTCTGATGTGGAAAAAAAATTAAAAAAATAAACTTTTCGAGAAGTTAAATTAAAAAAAGTGCCTATTTTCACTTTTCCGAAAAAAAAATTGGACATGAGATACAATTTTTTAATATTCGACTCATTATGTATATTTTGCAAGTTGAAGTTTCCAGTTCGGCTAGTTTGTAGTGAAGTTATGTGCATTTAAAAAAAGAATATATTAAAGACGAAAAATTACGATTATTATGGAAAACAATTTTTTTCGTGTATGATCATTTTGACCAAAAAACAGCATATTCGAGTTTCGTGGAAAAAAACATTACCCAAATGGTCAGATTGTCTTGAAATATTAAGGCTCAAGAATAAAATACTAAGCTCTCTATAAATCAGTAATCAAACTTAGAACAAATTATGGCCAGCTCTAAGAATTATCAAACATTTTTTTCAAAAAAAAATATTGGATTATACGGTGACTTCAAAAATCGACAAAATGGTGATTTTTGTCACAATATTTACAATGTTTTTAAAATTATGTCGATTTTGTTAATTATTTATAAAACTTTAGTTTGCTCTTTTCAAAAACGAATATAAAATAAAATTTCCAACTTAGCACAAAGTTTATACAAATTCATTTTAAGCAGAATTTTTGGAAGCTTTTTGGCTATGCAGTTTTGTGGCTGATTTGATTTTAGCGTAAAAATTAGAAAGTCTAAAGTTGCTTAAAATTTCTTTTGATTTTTCACAATTTTTGTAAGTTTTGCTCTTCTCAATTTTTATTCATTTAATAAATGCAGTTTATATAGCGGAAGATGTGCATGACCGCCAATACCAAAAAAATAACAAAAATTAACAAAAATTTCTTTAAAAGCCATCTGCTATATGGAAAAATGTTCGCAAGATGAAAAGTAAAAAAAAAATTGTGAGCACTCAGCAAGAGTTTTCAAAAATTGAGACAGCCATTGAGAACATTATTGAGCTGAAATTAAATGGGCGTGAAAACTGCATACGCAATAGTAAGGTGTTGGAGTTCTATTAGAATATCAGTTTTAAAATATTCCTTGCATGATTTCGTTAGACTTGTCAAGACGAAAAGGATTACGTTTCTTTTGTGTCAGTGTCCCGCTCTACCCAGACGATGATTCTCCACTTTAGGTAGGCAATCCTTCAATAGCTTGGAGGACCTTAGATATGTATGTGGAAATCAGGAATCTTCTAAAATGCTAGCAAAGTTACAAATGTTTTATGGGGAATTACTGACCGGCATGTAGTATTAAAATGGGCGTTTTGCCTAAGTGTAGGTAAGTAGATACTGCCCTATATTATCAAGAAAAGGACTTCCTAATGATGTTAGTGGAATGCGCACTAGCGCTGGATATTTGCACAGGAAATGCTCGACCGATTTCTTCGCGGCTACGTCTCTGCAGTATTCGTTATGTGGAATGCCCATTTTTTCCGCACGCGTGCCCCAAGTCTAGTGGCTCGTATATAGTGTAATAAGCTTATGGGTTAACGGCCCTGAACCTACAAATAATACATCTGGTCCTCTTCTCATTGTAGCCCGGCCAAGTAGTTAGCTTTCGTATATTTCCCTTCTCTGTGGCATATGGGTACTGGCCGTTGCTTCATCCTCTGCTGAGCCGCAATGCACCAGCTTATCGGCTTTCTCATTGCCTTGGATTCCTTTATGCCCGTGAACCCAGATAACGGAGATTTCTAGATTGGCTAAAGAAGCAATCAGTTGTTTACAAGCACCACCTTTGAGACACTACTTGGTGCCGCTAGCCCCGTTATTACTGCCAGGCCTGCCAAATCGCGAAAATGTCCTCCTGGAACACAGCGCAGTAAGAGGGGAGTTTGATTGACATGGATAGTTCCAAGGACATGGAATAGATGCCGGCTCCAACTACAGAAACCGTCGGTGAATATTTTTATGCCACTATCGGCGAGGACCTCACCTCTGTTCCATGCATTCCTGCTTAGAAATACAAGGGCTGAAATGCATTAACTATGTTTGAAGGCAATTGACTCTGCCCTTTTTGTGCATCCTTCCAGCACCCAGATTCTCTGAGCCTAAGTATGTGCACAGTATACATAACAAAAGTCAGTTAGAAGCAGGTTTAAAATGGGGTCCAAAGCCACCGTGGGACAGGAGCGTGGCACCGGTGAGGATGTAGCTCTTCCGGAGAGCTTCCCACCGCACTACAGCTCAGGCCATAGCTCAGACCATAGCTCAGCACCGGTCGCACTACCGCTTGGTACATCCAGGGTGTACTTCGGCTTGTGGCCTCACATCTTGCTAAACCTCGATTTGCAGGCGTAAAAAGCAGCACAGGCTTTCCGTACTCGCTCCTGAACAATGAGCATTTTCCAGTTTTGCTTACAGTCAATAGTCAGTCCCAAACACGTGGTACTGGAAGATAAACCTAACTATCGGCCGTTTAGGCTTAAAGATGTGAAAGTTGGTGGTTTATATTCTCTCGCGAATAGCAACGCTCCATTTTATCCACAGAAGTGAAGGCATCAGTTAACCCGACCTGTGTTAAATTCGACCAGAATGTCATTTATGTTGACGACCCACAAAAGAGGTGAACGACAGTAACCAAATCTAAATTAACCTATACCTCTTTAACCAAGATTTGATATTCAATAGACATGGTACGCCATAATTTTCAATTTATTATCAAAATTCTAAATTACATTTTGCACGCAGTGGAATGGAGTTGTTAAGTTTATACTTAGCATTACAAATATTAGAGTAAAAAAAAATCTATGCAGACACTTTTGTGCAATCGGTTACAAAAATTCAATCAAAGAAAATAGTCCAACTTAACCTGCATACTTTGAATACTCCATAATTTCACCTACCACCTAATCCAAACGCTAGCCTTAGTTGGACAATAATAAAATAAAAATTCACTTTGCAGTAAAAATGTTAAAAAAATCTCTGTCTATCAATGTGAATATGGATGTACAAAAAAAATAAATAAAATTAAATCAGTATTCGTAGTCATTGCCAATGACAATCATACTTCGCACACTGACCTTGCACACATTGCCACTTAAGTAGTCTCGTACGAGTATGCTCGTATATTTTTATGTGTCAGTTTGAATTGGCTATGAAAAAGGATTTTCGAAATTCTCAAACTAACACTTAAAGCATTATATGAAAAATCCCCAAAAGCTATGTACATCTAAGACAGACAATAAAGTCATTTACAACGCACTTCTAAGTTAACTCAACCAGTAGCACCGCACCCACACAAACACACAAAACGCAAAGGCACACACACACACACACACACTAGTTAGCACACATACAAATGTGATATCTGCGCTGTGGCAAAATGAAATAAAAAGTAAGTTTGTAAAGAGAAAAATAAAAAATGAAAAACAAAGTTGACATGTCGTGCACTTGCCATGTCATGACATTTGAAACCGACTAAAGTCAATTCCCGTTGCTGTTACAGTTAAGGGATTGTGACTTCTCATGTCATACCGCCACTGGTAGAGGTGAACGTGATGTGCCCCACCAACGTTTGGGTTCATTTCTTTTCGCTCGCTTACAACTCTTCTTCCTAAACAGTTTATGCAATCCCCAGGCGCAGTTTATGTTAAATAGCTTTTGATCATTGAGCTTTGGAAAAAAAAGTTAAAATAAGTAAAAAGCAAAAGGCAGAAGTATCAAAATAACAAAAAAAGAAAAGACAAAAACTCACATAGCTATATAAATAAAATATGTTTGAATAGTGACTGGTAAATGGCATCCGAATTGTTGTTACAGACACGCTCTGTCACAGTGACAATGGCAATGCAATATATCTACCTATACTTATATAATACATATATGAGCGTGTATTTTATAAATTGCAAATTTGAGTTTAAAAGTTTCTTTGTAAAGGTGGTGAGGTTGTGATCTCCTCTGACATTACGTTTGGATAACCAAAAGTAGGTAAGGACATGGCATAGGCAAACACGGCAAATAGTTGCAAATATTAAAGTGATGACAGATTTTTTTTTTTTAATTTATAAATTTATAATATTTTAAAGACATAGATTTATTTTGCAAGATATCAAATAGGTACATGTGAAGCTTTCAAGATTTGAGTAATGGGGTAGTATGCGTCTTGATGTCGCAATAAAAATTGAGGGACCTACAGTTGTACGCCGATTTCAAATGGCGAATGGTTTTTTGTGGGAAGTTATATATATATGTATAACCTATATGCATGATATACCCAATTTTTGTTCCATGGTAATCAAGTAATGTTTTTAATTTAAATCTTTTTTTAATAAGTGGCATTCTTCGTTTAAATATTTCAGGTTGAAAAACATTTCAGTCCTCTATTCATTTGGTACCCATTAGGAAAGAACTTTTATTTCGGACTTCAAAAATATCTCACCAAATTTAACTCTAATTACTAGACTAAAAAAATAAAAATCCGTCAAGCACATTTTTTCTAACGACTTTTATTATTAAACTTATAAAAGTCCGTGTCCCTGACTCAGAGTCAAAACAAGAAAGAAGAATCTTTAACCTAGCAATTATTTAGGTTTAAATCATTAAATTTGTCATACTCTCATAATTAAAAAAAATATATAAATTTTTAGAAATAAACAAACAAAAGATATGAACGATTCGATGTAGAAACAATCGAATACGGTTGCCTCCAATTTTTTTAACAGAGCTTTCGCAATTTCCTTTATATTATAAACTAAGCATACCAAGCATTTCCGTGTTGCACAATAATCTCCAAAAATTTATAAAATTCAAAGGAAATGTCAGAAAAGAAATTTATATAGCCTGGGCTGCTGCACGACAATGTCTGGGTTATAAAATTAAAAATATAACTCTGAGTTACTTATATCTTTATAAATAAACCGGTGGATTTTACTCAAGTGGGCTCTAGTATGGCTATTTTTAATAAAAATCTTGACAATTTAATATTATTTTTTTGAAGTGAAACTTCTTTGCGCTCGTTGGGCTGCAATTCCAATATCGAATGAAACGAAAAAGCGACAGGAAAAGGGAGAGAAAGGAAAACGCGACAGATTCGGAGTAGAAAAAAATGAGAGAGGGGTAGCATGCGTGGAGGGGCGGACAGAGTGTGGCAATGATTGTTCTTTACATCACTCGGAATTAGAGAATTAACGATATAATAAAATTCATACATCGAACATTATTGGCATATACTCCCGCTGGTGCAGCAGAATCAGGAGAATATTTGCACACTATGCCAGTGATTTTAAGCAGTGATTTTAATGTTAATTTTGCCTTGGAAGAAGCTCAACCACTTGTACAATTTTTAGAAAGTAAATTTAATTTAAAAATGAATAATAATCCCAAAGACTCAACAATCAGATCAGGCACGACAATAGATGCAATTTTCTCAAGATATTTAAATAATTTACGATCATGAGTTTTCATTTCATATTTTTCATACCACAAACCAATTGTATCTTTTCTTGAACATGAAAGTATGGAAGTGAATGAATAAATTTTTTATAAATGGAGGCGAAAACATCTACTATCGTTTTTCATTAACCTAACACCCTTAAAAATTTCAGAATAATGAATAGTGCCTTCTGTTATCGGATAAATATTTCTATCTCATAAAACTTGCTGGCTAGGGTGAGTATTTTCATTTCAAGTGCCCATCGGGATCCATGAAGTTTCACTTCTATCGCCTAGCTTTCTAGGCTGACAATTTTTTTTTAACCTAACCGCACACACATAGGAGTTCTTTAAATATGAGAGACATAGGTGGCCAGAATGCATTTCTTCAAATAATAGCATTTTGCTGCTTAATAGTTACATCGATAACTACATATCTGTCCGAAATTGTCCAGAGTTTTTTTTATATTATGGACGCCGGCCGAGATTTCAGCCCGACGCACTCCTTGCACATTACTTTAAAATAAGTTACACTGTACGACAATGTTATAAGTCCGGAGCTGGGAGTTTGTTAATATTTTCGGAAGATAGAGGGACAGTCGATGGATTTGTTAAAGTTAGTTCTTAAACTTTGCATGTCTCAGCCTTAGGTATTTTCATGAAAGTCAAAAAATGGTTAAAATATATAACCACACGGAATAAAATGCTTAATTATATACCAGGGACAATAATCATTATGAGTTATATCAATAATATTGATATTTGATAAATATTTTAAGATTTTAAACTTTGTAAGCAATAATAATAATAAATTAATTTTTTTTTGTTTTGAGAAATAAGAATTATGTTTTGAGTTATAGATTTTTGAACAAACAAAAAAATCGTTTTTCCATTGTTAATTTTTTCGCACTAAAATAGTGGTTATTTGTTTATTACAACTGATCATATTTTTTTAAGTTTTGTTATCATTGTTTTTTGTGTTTGATGAATTTGATAAGCTCAAAACTACCCTCCCACTTTTGATAATTTTTATTTATGATAACCGAATATTTCTGGCCCGAATTGGATGATATGGACTTGGGCAACATTTGGTTCCAACAGGACGGCGCCACAAGCCACACAGCGAATGTCACAATCGATTTATTGAAAGCCAAGTTTGGTGAACGTGTTATCTCACGAAATGGCCCAGCCAATTGGCCGCCTCGGTCGTGCGATTTGACGCCGTTAGACTATTTCTTGTGGAGCTACGTCAAGTCTATGGTCTATGCCAACAAGGCAGCGACGATTTATACTTGAAAACCGTCGAAAATTGGGTTCAGCGTTGGGTTTTAGCGTTCCTATTGCAAGACCCGATACAAAGTGCGGCTGAAAAAATCCCAGGCACGTAATGAATACAAATTAAGACCTTTTATGCTCGTTTTTTTTTTTTTGTAGGCCATCTCAAATTAAATACACTTTTTGTATCGTGAAAGTTATGTCACTGAAAAAAAAAATGACAATATTAATTTTTGATCTCAAGGCCAGTATAAGGAAAAGTATTTTGGAAAAAAGACAAACAACAGTCAGGCCAGGTAGAATTGATAGTTATTTCGGAGATCACCACATCACCTCATAAGATTTCTTTCATGACTCCACCGAACCCACAACCTACGACTTGCTGGGCAAGTGCGTAGCCAATGGACCACAGCTGGCTTGTGAGCTGCTGTGGCATTTTACCACTTTTCCTTATATCCAAAATACTTTTCCTTATACTGGACCTGAGCTCAAATATTTATATTGTCGTTTAATATAATCAGGTCAGAGAAAAAAATATATGAATATTTGAAAAAAAATTATTTTAAATATCTTTCTTAAATGAGGTTTTAGTCTTTCGGAAATTTTCGTTCCCGTAACACCTTTATAATATTTGAAAAAAGCAAAAAGGCACTGTTGTCAAGACCCGTGCTGTACAACGGCTGGTAAATTTCAACGATTACTGCATTTTTTAAAACATGCCTTACAACCCAAGCGATTTGAGGGCGGTAAAAATTATTGGTTTTAAATCCAACAACTTTTCGCAAGCTGTACTCAAAACTTTTCTATCCACTTTGATTATGTGCTATTGAGTTTATGCAATTATGACAGGCAGTTTAATTTTTGAACTGATATTGAAATTCAATCTTTCAACTTTGTGGAATATAAATTGCAAAATTTGTGTTGATTTTTAATACTTTTTCTTGTTGACTGTGTTAATCTATTTCTCCATATAAGAATTTTTTTAAGGAAGAAAATCAAAAAAGCAAAAATAAAAAAATTCCCTTTATTGTACTTATACATAGTATTACTAGAAAAGCCCGGCATATATGTATATGTTTATTAATTGTCCTTTGAATATGTAACAATAAAACACATTCCCAGAAATTCAAAATTTAGCTATAAACTTTATCCTAGCAGAATGAACGTTTTCACACCCGTATTTTACTATTTCATACAATTTTTGTATAACTCGTGTATAATTTGATTAAATTCGACTTCTCAAGTAGGTGGCAACTCTCTCCAGAAAATATCTAGCAATAACCCTTCAGGTTAGCTAGACAACCCGTTTAATACTCACATTTTTTTAATATTTACAAACTTCTATAATATAATAAAATTTTACGTTTTAAACAGGTGGCAACCACTTTTAAAATACACCTTGCTATAAACCTTCTTCACAGTGAAACGATCCATGCAACATTGAAACCTTAATAACCGACTATGTAAACAGGTGGCAACCCTATCCAAATATATATATTGTATATGAACCTTCTCCTTGTCGAACAACCATATTTTAATATTTCATATAACTGGTGTGTAATTTAACTAAATTAAAAATTTCAAAAAGGTGGCAACCCTTATAAAAGTAACCTCTGAACCCTTTTTTCCGAGACAAACCGCTTGACGTCCCTATTTTAATATTTCATTAAATTTTTGTACATTTAATTAAATTAGAGTTTTCAAACAGGTGGCAGGTCTGGATATCCCAGCATAAAATATACTTTACGACCTATTCTTTCCTACCTAGTGTAAATAGAAAATTTCACAAAATGCGGTGGAGCCGTTTTGGATGAGTTCGACCACAGGCATTGTGACATCGCATTTTTATTTATAAGATTGAATCGTGTTTAAAATTGCGTACAAAATTGTATGAAAATTCTTATTATATCGTTTAGATTTTCATAAAAATTTGTTGGTTTTTTTATAAGCGTAACAAAAAGTGAAAAGATTGAAAATAATAATAAAAAGGCAGTAAGTAACAAATAAAGTGTCGAAACTTGTCAAAAAGCCGCTGTCGTATAGAAAACAATATATTATATAGATAAACCCTATATTAAGTTTTGTAATAAAACTTTGTAATGTATGAACCTTTTATTCTAAAGAAAAGATTTCTAAAAAAATTAAAGATTGCATATTGTTTCTGCTCTTTTTACGGCTAGCACAATTCCTTAGCCTTATTAAATTTAAAATTTACGAAAATTGGATTTTTCCATTGAATTCTAGTTATCTGTACTCAAATAACTATAATGTTTAGTGAAATAAAATGGCAAACGATTCTAAAGTACCTAAATATATAGAAACGATGTGGCGTGTAAAATTAATAAACACAATATATAAAACACTTCCATTTCCTACTTCCCAATTGTGAGAGTTAGACAGCAATTAAAAAAAAACGTTCGTCAAACTCGAAATATGACGGCGAGCATTCTCCAATCCATCTCTCGCTACTAACCAGCCAATTTACTGCAGCTTTCAGAACAACAAAAACCCGTAATCTAAACAAAACCTTAAATTCTTACTTGTACGAAAATATCAAGTGTCATTGTAATACAAGCTTTTAAAAAGCCTACTCACTTCCATAAGCCTGTGGCTTCTTACCGGTTTAATACCCATAATCCCGTGTCATCCCTATTTGTCTGTTTTCTACATAAAACAACAACAGCCAATGTAGAAGCTGTAAGCCACTGGGTTTTGGGTTAGATTTTCTGGCAGCTTTTGCACTTTTTGTTGGCTTTTGCCTGAAGATAGTCACATAATTGTTGAATGAATTGACTGGGTTAGGAGAGAGACAACTGCTGATGGGAGACTTACACAATTTAGTTGGTAATTGAACTTAATTGTCATGTGGTTTCGATGTGAAAATAGATGGAGGAAAATTAAGGTAAGCTTTAGGTTTGGTTTTTAACTAAATTTGTACATGTAAAACAAAGTGATGGGAATCCGATTTTGCGTAATTAATGACTTATGGATTAAACTTATAACTAGATATACGCGCTGCATTTCACTTTTGAGTGAATTTAGATGCTAATATTCGAGCGAAAGTGAAGTACAGCGCACGACTTGAGGAAAATTAAATCATATAATAAGGTCTAACAAATACTAAAATAGCAATAACAATAAAATATGTCGAAATTGTCAGCAATAAGTCACAACTAAGTGCCAAATACAGCACAAAATAATAAACGAAACATTTGGCTATACCCTACGTTAACAGATAGGTTATGTTTTCTGAAGAGTTGCCACCTGCTAAAAATTAAATAAATAATAATAAATATAACTAGTGTATAGATCTGAATAAGATTTGGCACATGTATACTCCGTTATACCGGTTACCATAGAATATATTTTTAAAGGGAGTTGCCACCTGCTTAAAAAGTTAATTTCAGTTTAAGCAATGAATAAACTAAAATATTGCAATATGAATATCAAATAAAAGTGATATAATAAAGCTTCATTTCCACAATGTTTTACGAAAAGGTTGCCACCTGTTTAAATACAAATTAAGTTAAATTCAAAAACTAAATTACATTTTGCAATATAAGTGCCAAACTAAAAGTTTTAAGAAAACTTAATTTCAAATTATTTGAAATTATATTAAGTTAAAACATATACTGAAATACGGGTCTCAAACTTAAACAGTTTTAAAAACGCTTTATTTTGAAAATATTTCTGAAGAAGGTTGCCATCTACTTAAAAGACTAAATTTTTTAAGGTAAATTAAAATATAAATGACATTTTACAATAAGAGTGTCAAACCAAAAGCTTTAAGAAAAAAATAGTCTCAAAAATACTTATGGAGAGGGCTGCCACCTTTTCGAAAAGGTTTTAAGAAAGATTTAATTTGAAAATACTTTTGGAGAGGGTTACCAACTGTTTAAAAGCAAAAATTAAATTAAATTATTAAGTTAAGGGAAATATTTCGTAATGGGATTCACAGGAAGTTGGCTTAAAAAAACTTAATTGTGAAAATATATTTAAGGAGTGTTGCCACATGTTTGAAAACATTAAGTTGATGTTATTTGTAAGCTTACTGAAATAGAACAGTATTAATCTGAAACGAAAGAGTTTATACGACAACATGTTTGGAGAGGGTTGCCACTTTTCTAAGGCCGTTGATTCAAATTAATTGGTAAGGTAACGGAAATTCAAACAAAAAATTTTTTAGGAAGCTCTTTTCGAGAAATGTAATGGGTTGGAATCTGCTTAAAAAAATTGTAAAAAAATTCAAAAGCTAAATGAGACGTTGCACTAATGTTTTGTATACGTTTGGAAAACTTAGTCTCGAAAAGTTTTTAGGAGTTGCCAATCATTTGAAAATTACACAAAAATAATGATATTTCACGTCAACACACAAATACATACATATTTACACACACAATTTTTTTAAGGGGGTGCCACCTATTTTTCTATTATTTAAACACATGATTGAAGTAAAATATCGCATTATTAAATAAGCGTTATTTCCAAATGTTTTGCAAGGAGATTACTATTAGTTTAAATCTTAATACTTAACTGAAATTTTACAACATGAGTGCCAAACAAAAAAAATTAGTCTGTTTGGAAAATCTTTAAAAATCAATTAAAATTATAAGTCAAATCAAATATTGAAATGTATGTAAAAAAGTAAGGGGTTTTAAGAAATTATTTTGCAATAGATTGCTACCTACTTAAAACAGTTAATAAAATTTTATTATGGAATTAAAGGAAATATATGGCATGGGATTCAAAAACAAGTAGGTGTAAGAAATTAATAAATTTCACCATCGTTTTATTATGCTTTGTAGTTATTAGGTTCCATTAAACCCAAATGAAATATCACGCAGTTGCCAATTTAAAAAAAGTTTCAGCAACTCACCGCACTCTCCAATTAAAAAGTGGGGATAGACTGTTTTTTTAGATATTCAAAAAATAAAAACCTAAACTTAAATTGAATTGAAAGTTTTTAGCTCTGGTAAAATTACTTAATTCATTTTCGGTTACATTCGAAGCCGCGGGTAAGAGCTAGTATTTAATATAAAATAACTCGAAACATTTTTGTGTGCAAAAGTGATACAAGGAACTCATTTCGGAGTTCGATTTTTTATTAACCCTGCGCTAGATGGCGTTGTAGGCGAATTTTATTGAATTTCATTGAATTTCTCCATTAAAAAAAATCAGTTGTGACGCAAAATTGATATCATTTAAATCAACAATAAATTGAGCTCAAAAATTATTATTATTATATACACATATGTATGTATATACCTATGCAATACGAATGCAAATTACTAATTTAAAATTTCGAAAGCCATATTTTAAATAAAAGTTCATTTCTTACAATGGCATTCTGTTTAAGTTTTTTTTTTTTCTATTTTATCTTCAAAATGTTCTTCTTTAAAATCACCGTGTTTTGCTACTCTCACTTGAAAGTATAATATAAATAATATAACATTTTTATCATTACTGTTTTTTTTTTTTAAATACCTCCACCTACCTACCTATATTTATATAAGTACTTTCTTAAAATAATTTTCCCGAACTTAACCTAAATAAACAAACAACTGTGTAGAAGAAGTCAATTTAAGTTATATTCATAGTTGAGCGATACTCGAAAAATGCCATTAACCTGGTATTATTACTGTCGCTAGTATTTTGTTTCACTCAATACCGAGCTAACAAGTTTGACTTTGCCGCATAGTGATATCAATATGCCCACATTTTTTTTATATTATTAACTAAATGTATATAACTTAATCCGTTAGTGTACCCAAAAATATCGATAAAGAATTTCGCCAACCATTTAAACGATACACTGTGCGTACCAATAAAATTTATTGTCTTTCCTTTGTAATTGAAACAAAGACAGTTTAAACTAACTCAAATGGCAATTTGCTGAAAACAATTCTACACTTAGCTTCATAAAAGTAAGAAAATAATCATCCTTTACTCCTCTACGAGTACAGCACAACTACATACACAGAAAATTTTCACTCGCACAACCAAACAAAGAAAAAACAATTCGAATGCGAATATAAGATATTCATTGCTCGTGCTATGTTACTTGTTTGGCGTATGATTTAATTACAACGCTGTGCATTTCCTGGCGTTGAGCCGATGGAGAGTGCTGGAGAAAAGACGAGCGTTTCAAATTGGGTGAAAATCCAAAGGCAAGACAAACTGATGATATTAAGTGGGGGTATGTGTGTGTGTGTGTGTGTATATCTAGCAAATGGCAACATTGTAAACTTACTCTACGGTTAAACTCATGCAAGTTAACAAACATACAAACATGCTTGCTCAGGAACTGGTGTTTAATGGTAGGTAGCCATACCGAGTAGTTCGCCAGTCACTGAAGTTGAAATTGTACCTGTTGAAAAGGGACCAATTAAGCAAAAATTATTTACAAAGCGAGTAATTAAATAAGTTCATATTAAACAAAAAATAATTCTGATAGTTTTTTAAGCTTCGTACTCTATTCCTAAGGCTATTATAAACTTCACAACCGTGAAATTTCGCCAGCAGCATGTTTTTGGATTACAGGGAAATGTTGCTAGCAACTAATATTATCGAAGATGACGCTTAAAAGCAATATAAAGAGATGATACAATTCCTAAAATGAAGAACCGAATTGCCACTGCTCACGCAATTTTAAATGGCAAATGCATTTTAAAAGCTGTGATAAAATGTTGCTGGCAACATGTTGCCAAGATGTTGTCACCCTTTTCACGATGTAAGCAGAGTACAACTTAGTCGTGGCAATGTTGCGGAATTTCACGCATATTTTACGGCAGATCATTTTATATGGATTTTAACAGCTCATTTTATGTGAAACGGGAGCAGAGTACTATGCTTTAGCTGCGAAATTTTTCTAGCACATCACTTGAAAATACGATGGGTGTCAAAAATTGTCGAAGCGCCTAAAAGATGACACATTTTACGGATATTTCATATTTCAAGACAGCCGGTCCATTTGACACATTTAATTTTGGCAATTTGCACCCCATTAAAAAAAATAATACGAATTAATAATTTTAACACATTTTTAAAGAAAAAACTATATCTCTTAAACAAAAAGTGTTGGCAGATGTGAAAAAATAATAAAGTAACCTTTTCGAGGAAATAAATTTAAGAAATTACCTTTTCCATTTTTTCAAGAAATTTTTTTTTTTGAAATGAGACAGCAATTTTTCGCATTTTAATGCTCAATTAGACGCGAAAATGTTGCCAATTGAATTATTCAAATCGGCCAGTTTTTAGAAGAATTATATGCATACAAAAAAAACCTCAAATACGGAAAAATACGACTTTCACAGCGAATTTACAATCGGCGAAAAATATTGGGAAAAAGATAAAATACGGCGTCTGATAATTTTGATCATGAAACAACATATTCGAGATTTTCATGGGAAAAGAAAAACGACCCGGTTGTCTTGAAATAAAAAGACTCTACGAGAATTCATTGTATATGGATTTTGACAGCATATTTCACGTGAAACGAGAACAGAGTACCAAGCTTTACACGCAAGGGCAATAAAACGAGTACAAAAGGTTGAAAAAGTCACTATATTTGCGCAGTGAATCCAAATATTTCAAATTGATATACCTTCAAGTATCAGAATTGAATATATGTATAAAAGACTAGCGTTCTGTACCTCTTCAGATATCGCTCAAACTATTAATTCCATTTCATTCAGCCTGAAAGTATGCATACAAAAATGCCAACAGTTTTGATATCTTTGTAGTCGATTTTTTTACGGGGATAATAAATGGTTGGATTTCGCCAAGCGATGGGCTTGCATATACATATAAATACTATGTAGTATTATTAAGGAGGTGAAACTGCAATTCAATCAAATAATTATTATCTTTGTTTTTATGTTAACCTCTTACATCGGAATCAAAATTATTCAACGAGCACTTCGAGAAAAGTGCACGAGTTAAAATTGTGCCTTGATTGGCATAAAACTAATGTTGAAATTAAACTAATTAATTACCTAATATTTTTGCTAACGCATTGGCTGTTATTTAAAACGAGTCGTACTAGTTCAGCTACTTAGTAAACTAGTGCATACTAAACAACTCCATAACTTTTAAACATAGTTGTTTTGACTGCAGGGTAGTTATTAGAATGAAAACTAAGACTGAACATGAAAATTGTAATAACAATAAAAACAGAACGAATATCTAAAGCGAAAACAACAACAGCAGGGCACAAATGAAATAACAAGCGTAACTCGAGAGTGCAACATGCCCGGAATTGTAATTAGTTTCACAAAACGAAGAACAGCCTTGTCAAATAAGAAATAATAACAATAAAAATAAAAATAAAAATGAAAGGAAGAAAAACAAAAGCTAGAGATTGCAGTAAATAAATCGACTATTATATAAATATATTGAATTGTCCCAGTGAATATGAATATATCAATCGTTATAGAGTTTATTATTGCACGCAAATAAATGTACGTATTTCTAGCTATGTATCTATGTACTAAATAAATATCATACTTGTTTGTTGCACTCAAGCGAAGAAATCAGAAAGTAAAAGGTGAAAAATTAAAAACAAAACAATACAACAAACACCACATTAAGGCGTTCTTTATTTACTCCTTGACATTTTTTATAGATCCGACAACTATCCACATTTATTAATTTTGCTCCGAAATTGATTATGAACCAACAATTAACCACAAATCTCGCCGAAAACCATTTATATTTGCGATCAAAGTTAGCGCTGCAGCTTACGTTAAATATACTCTTAAATAAAATAATACCCCAAAGCTTTTTTTCTATAGAATTATTTGTTAAAAAATTATTCTGAAACCTCGCTTAAAATTCATTGGTTAACAATTTGCATAACAATGCCTTGGGTCACATTTGAAAAGTTCACAGCGTTGAACTATGTGCTATTTTGGCCACATAACCGCTTAACTTGATTATTGTATTGCAGATGACATTGAAATTTTTACACGAAACACCTTAAGAGATTTTAAAAAATTGGCACAAATATGTGAAAGGAAGCAAATAATAATTCTGTTCTTTAACTCCATGGGTTTTTACACGAATTTATAGGAAGTTGCAGGAAACATGTTACCGTACATTAAAATCCTCTAAATAAGAGGGATTTTTGGAGAGTTCTGTAGAGAATGAAGTTGCAAAAATTTAACACACACTTTTTTTTCTTATAAAATCGTGAAAAAAGTTAAGCCATCAGCATTGCCCAGTTGATTTCTAAAAAAATATTAAAGTAAATTTTAATTGTTTTGAAAGGTTTAAATGAAGTAAACGATTCAAAGTTTGCCTTCCTTTTTATTTTTAATTCGAAATTAAACTGCTTGGCATTTCTACAAGAAAATTTTATTTTTGTATTCCCGTAATTAGATTGATACTATTTTTTTGCTCTCACTCCAGCGAATAATTTTGCTGTTTGACATTTCTACGGTATTGCTTAAGAAAAGCAAATACTAGATCAGAGCTAAAATAAAAATAATAGCTGTTTCAATTTATGATAGCAGCCAATTTGTGTTTCTTACGTGTTTCGGTTTCTCTCTCCTTCTACCATTTTGGGTAAAGTAACGCTCTATTAACAAAAACTATTTATATTTGATAGCAATTAGCAATTGAAATGCGGATTTCAAGAGCGACATCTGTTAGTCAGAAGACGAAATAAAATAACACAAGTATTTACCGGCATATGGCACATAATCGGAAAGAATAAATGTATGATTTTTTTTATTTCCTTTTGCCGCTTTCAAAACTAGCAAAACTACTGCATTTAGGGATCGGAAATCCAGCACTTTAAGGTCGAAAAGCTAACGAGTCCTCAGAGAGTGACCACGGAACTGCGATTTGATTAGCCTTAGATTTTATTAATTTTTTTTGTTTGCTTTTAGGATTCTCAACCTGCTCAAATGATTCGTGACGGTTGTGTAGATCCATGGATACCGAGACATTGCTATCAAATGTATGACCAACGAGCTGGCAAGGATGGACAGAAATATTCGTGATCTATTTTGATCAAGACAATGATATACCTCTAACCTCCTTCAGACATAGATTAAAGGCTGAACTCCTCGAGGAGGTAAATAGCAGGTGGACCATGGAACTCACCAGCTAGTCCACTAAACAAGTTTCCCAATACAAGGTGTAAATGAATTCAAAGTTTTCATTCGCCTTGATTGGGATACCTAGTCAACGATTTTTCTCACAGCTGCGGGGGCAAGGAGGAAGGGGAGAGCATCGAACCCTATCTCTACCGATGTTTCGCCCTGGCTAGGATGGGAACTAATTTTTTAATAAGTACGATTATTTAGCCGACTTGAACTCAGCGAGAATCCCCTGTTTCTGGCGCACTCGATAGGTCAACTTTTAAGGGAAAGACGGAAAGTAAATAGCTCGACATCAACGGTGCCCCAACAGGCTCCTTTTTTATAGCCTCCGTAAACCTTCGTCACCTTACACGGGAACAGCCGATCTAACCTTACCGATCATCTTTCCCGGTACCCCAGAGAAGGACCGTTGATATGTAACCGGCCTATTTAGGATTTAAGATCATACGGGCAGTATAAAGCAATCTAATCTTGAGACAGAGGCAGAAACCCTTACCTATGACTTGGAAAACTGGGATCCGCTATTATGAAGCCAGCCAAGGCAGCCACACCGCTGAGGGCGTGCTCCATAAATAATGGGAATGTTTGCTCGCTCTTTCTTATAAATCAATATTATACCGAAAAAAATATGGTTGTTTATTTTTTGGCATTTTTTTTTTTAAATTATCCGCTTATGTGTTTCCTCTCTGTGTTTTATTTAAATCAAAAGATTTATAAGACATCAACCAATATATCCCATATGCTAAACGAAGAAAATAGTTTGATATTAAACCAAATTACTTGGGTCAGTGTTCGAGCACTTTCGGGGAAAGGGCCCATATTTTAACAATACTTTGCTTTTAAAAGTTCAAATTTCGGTATGTTTACATTGGACTTAAGGGAATTTGAATTATAAACGTAAAACTTAAGCTTACTGAGCACTTTAAAATCTTGTTAGCCAGTTAGAAATTTGAAATCAAAACTAAATACATTAAGTCTTTGGTTACAGTTTAGCCATTCTGTCAAGCAATTCTCCTAGCCATTTTGAATACTTTAAGTTTCAAAGCGCACTCCGAATTAAGCAATTATTTCAGGTCAGAAAATTAAACGATCAGCCAACAACATTAGTTTCAATTGTTAAAAAATATAAGTGGCTTTCCTATAAAGAAAATCAACTTGAAAAATATTGCCTACCCTTATGTTCTTTCTTATTTCTATGTACATGTAGAGTAGCTAACTTAATTTCCGGCGAAATATATTTGACATACGTGCGCTGGGACCTTAATACCAGCGAATTCCCATTGGCACTGAGGTCAGTGTGCGGTTCATTCACAAGCCTGTTCGATTTTTTCTTAATTGACATTGCATACCGAACTTTTATTTAGGACAATCATTTCAGCACGTTCATAATAGCAAATCCAACATATATGTAAATAAATTGGCAATTCAACACGCATTTAAATCTCTACATTTTATCAATATTATTATTTGAAGAAATAGTAAGAAAAAAAGAATCGAACATAATAATAATATTTAATAATAATTTGAGGCTAATACCATAGCTTGATATTACAATTTGGAGTGTGTGTCTCGATGCTGTGACACAATTTAAGGGGCCTACATTTTTACCGTGACTCCGAATGGCAATTGATATTTCTGAAAAGTTGTTAATGTCAGAAATATCTCGGTGGTTTGCTATGGCCTGCAGAAAGGCGACCGCAATTTGAAAAATATTTTTTATAATTTTTGAAGTTACTTTTCCCGTTCAGAATTAAAACCGGGGGCGCACTGAGTGAATCGCACACACGCAACACAATCTCATGCGATCTATAAGTTACCCGTCTTCGATCAAAAATTAACCATATAAAAAACAGCATTAGCTTTTTAGTTACATTTTTTGGTCGCAAAGAATAAAAATTTTCATAGTTTTATTTTATTCAACAAAAATATGAAATGTGTGTTATTTTGTTCAACAAAAAAAAAATATATCTCAAATAGTACTATGACATAATTATTGTTGACTTTTTGAGATAAAAAAAAAACAAAAAAAACTTAAACTAATAAAAAAGTATTTGTTTTTTTTTATCAAAAAAACAGCAGTACAAAAAAAAAATCATCAATCAATCAAAAAAGCTCAACTCGACTGATGATTATTTTTTCAGGGCTATTTATAAAATACGTTATGATAATACGAATATAAGAACGAACGATTCTTCCTAATACAAAATTAAAACTTAGAATTGATTTATTAATATTGAGCGAAAATTGTATAATTTTAAAATAACAATTCAATATAAATGAACTCATAATGATTACGGTCCACAGTAAAAAAAAAATAAGAAATTCATAGCTTAGAGAGCTCAAACCTAGGGAACAAATTTTTTTGTTGAAGTAGAAATTTTATTTTACCCTATTCTATGGAGATGAAATACGCAAGAGAACCGCAAAATAATTATCAAAAACAACGGCTGCTTTTATCGGCTTTACACTAGCACTAAAAGGGACAGTAAAATGGCATGAAATTTGGGATGCAAAATTTTTGGGTAGTATTCAAAAAAGACAATACACTCACTTTTATAAGAAAATGTGTGTATTTAGGTAAAAATTATTAACACATTTTATGAATATAAAAAAGCTTGGACGAGCGTTCATATATCTTTTCCCCTCCATTTTGAAATAAGTGATATGCAAAATGAAGTCAAACGATTAAAAAGGAGTCGAGGAGACCAACGGTTAGAAATTTGAAAACAAACTCAAAATACCCCTTTTCTTATAAGTCCAACTCTCAATAATCCAATAACAGAGTAAAAAAACCAAACATTTTTATATACCTATATCAAACTGATTTTAATGTTGATGTTTATAATTTTTTAATACGCAGTTTTTATCGCTGTTACAAATAAAAGACTTTGGTGTAGTTGTTAAAACACCGATAGCGCCAAAATAGCAAAAGTAAGACGTATTTACGAATTTTGACAACTGATATTTTATTTGAAAATTTTTTATATTTATTTTATTTATGTTCAAATATAGCTTGTTCTGTGGCAAAACCCAAAAATATTCAAGCTCCAGATTTTTCAAAAATCATTAAAAACAAATTACTTAAAACTTCTCAATTACTTACTTACTTACTTAATCGGCGCTATAACCCCTTAAGCGATTTTGACCGAACTTCTCCTACAATTTGTGGTGTGCGTCTTGTTGTTGTAATACAAATTAAGGGACCTACAGCTTTACGACAGACTCCGAACGGCGAATGTTTATTGTGAGAAGTTTTTTTTCATGGCAGAAATTCGCTCGGAGGTTAGCCATTCCCTGCCGAGGGCGACCGTTATTAGAAAAAAACATTTCTATAATTTTTAATGTTACTTGCAACGGACGGGATTCGAACCCGGGACAGGCCTAATGAAGCGAGCACACGTTACATACTCGACTGCGGTGGCCACCTTTCCAAATTCCTCAGTTGTTAATCAATATTTTTGGGAAATTTTTCGTGTATTATTTATAGTTTTACAGTGCATCTGCTGTTGGTAAAAAAAAAAACTTTTTCCAGTTTTCGCCTCCAAGGTTCTTAAACTGATATATTTATCTAACAAAAAAAATATTAGATTGCTTCAATTACCTTGTTACTGAAGGCGTGCAAACATTTGCTCGGCGTAACTGAATTTACTGCTGCATTTGGTTGATTTTATTAAGAGCAGTTTTTTGTTTCGCTAAATTTTCCGATTGCAAATAGGCAAATGAAATTTAGTATATCCTCGCAGTGAATGTTTTTTGAAAATACCTCAAACTTGTGTTTTTGCTTATCGTTGTGAACCAGAAAAAAATTAATTTTACAAAAAAAAAAGCTTGACCTTCTAAAAAATGGCGATCCATCACAAATTTTTATTCATTGTTATTATAATATTATAATTATGGGTATACATTTTTTTAGTAACCACTAAATTTATACATCTTCTTCCACAATATTCAAACAAATAGCTATTAAAAATGTATCAAATATTTTACGACGTACTCGTACTATTGCCGGGGCGTATGAGTAATCTAAGGTAATTAAAAATTTCATATTTCCTACTAATCGTTGATATCTATGATATGTTAAATTCGACTTTTAGCAATTCATTTTAATAATGCAGACTCCTTACAGAAAATACGTAATGCGTATGAATAGAATGGAAGATGTGAGTTTTGCTTCTATTTTAACAGCCGAAGAAGCTCCGGCCAACTAAAAAATATTATACGATTTCAACCCAAAAATAACAAACAAACTAAAAATCAGCACAAATTTTATTAAACAATCAAGAACGATAAAAAGTACACGTCTGAATCGAAGCAAAGCAGAGGGAGAAGAAGTATATAATGAAAGGTAGTGGAAGCTCTAAAGAATTCTCCGTCTATCTTTCCAAATGCCTAAATGAATACACAAAAGTGAATGGACTGTGGAAAGAACAAAGAATGGAACTGAACCTTTGTATTCTCTACGTTGCTTCAAGGTAGGCAATGGCAAACCTTTTCCTAGTAGAGGTCGTAGATGGAAATACCATCAATCTTTGAACTTATTCATAAAAATCCATAAAAACTTTATCTCTTGGTTTTCAAAAATTTTATTCCGAATAGAAAAATTTCATTATTTTTAAAAGTCTGTTAAAAATTTTAGAAGTGATATAATTTATTCTAGTGCTACTTCGGGCCAAATTATTGTAAATTATTGTGAGAAGTCCTACCTAAGTTAAATTAACATTAAGTTTTCGTTTACTGAAGTATTTGTGGGAAACTAATATATGTATAATAAACGTAATCAGTTTGTTTTATTTGTGATTTTTTTTTTTTGTTAGCTGTAATGGCTCAGAATTAAAAAGTAATAAGTCTATTATTATATTCGTTAAACTTGTATTTTATTTGCTCGCACGGCTTGGTGGGAACCCAACAACCTTTTTGCAGGTAATGTATGAAACACGTAACATTTTATAGAAGCAAAAAAGGTCAAGCAAATATTTACCACTAATAAATTAAGCTTATCCTTCATTTTTCGATTCAAATGTTTCAATGGAGCGCAGGTTCTCCATTGCAGTTAAGATTTTGTATTCATTTTCCCTCTTTGTCCTTAATGCCACAATTTCATAATCGTTTTATTAACTCTGGTCAGTTATATCTTGTTTTTCTCAGAATAAAATGTTCTTGATAAAAAATGTCGTAAATGTAAATGCTTTGTTGTAAAAGTTTGTAAAGAATTTGTGACTTTTATTGTTGAAAATATTTTAAAAAAAATCCCCATGTTCAAATCATTTTCACTAAAGTCATTTATGATCTAATCAGTGCCAATATTCCTCCTTTCAAGAACATATTAAAACCTAAAACTTCTGAGAAATTAAAAGCGGCAAATTTCGTTTTGTAAACGCAGGTATGCCAAATTGAGCTTTTTACGAATAAGTTGAAAATTTGAGAATTTTCGAAAAATTTCATTTTGGTGAATTCCTAGATCATATCTGCGACCTCTGCCCCGTCACTTAAATAGTTCGTGCATTTTTCTCTTTATGTTTCCCTATTATTCTTAGTAATGCTAATTTAAAAAATGGCGACTACAACAGGTCATACGAGTAATTGCTGGTAAATATCACTACCATTTGTATTCAAGTTTCGGTGCTTTAGGCTGCCATTTTTGAAATACCAACAGATTGAATAATCTATATAGTTACTAATATAATTTTTTTTGTATTTTATTTGCCATAGGCCCCTGTGTTATATATTTGCGTACACTACTATTTACTTCTTGACTTTTAATCAAAATCCATATCGGAATGCCCAAAATATTTCATATACCTATTTAAGACTTATCGATTGAAATTTTTGCTTCACCCAAAATCCCTACATGTATTCATCCGCACAAATGTGGGAGAATATTGTCAACCCATTCAAATGCCATCAATTTTTGTTTCGCGATCTCCAGCCTGCCACAAGCGAGCAATAAATCTTTTTGCATGGCAACGACATTTACGCAAAACCGCAAAAAGGCGGCCTAACGATAGGGAAAGACAAAATGTGTTATGGCCGTCCGTCAGTTGGTCGATGATGATGATTGTAACGGCTTTACACATGCAGCCGGAGTATATTACATATACGCATATGTGTGTGGCTGTGTGCGTATGTGTGTGTGTGTGTATGTACGCACACATATATGAATTTATAAGCCAACACTTAACCCGCCTATGGATGGGATGGCAGATGTCCTTCACGTACACGGTATGCGATAACCATCGCGTATGAGTAACAATCTTTGTAATCATCTACCAACTTACAAACTTACACACACATGCATGCTTTATTTGTATGTGTGCAATATAAATATATATATATCTCGTATGTATAAGTATAATAATTCCTTTTTCGTCGCCGTTAAGTTTGAGCAACTGACGTTGTTTGTTTTTTGTTTCGAAATTACATTTACTTTGGCAAGGAAGCGGAGAGCGGCGACTCTTATGAGATGCGAGATATGCATGTGTAGTGGTTTTACTTTTCTTTATATTTTTTTATTACACAGTAGGCGTCACTGACCGAAAACTTTTACGATGTTGTAATCGAAAAAGTTATTTCTTTGCTTATGCTGCTGCTGCTGCTACTGCTGCTTCCACTGATCCGCCCATTCATTCTGAGTTTCATGTACGCTATGGCTGAACACATTTTTTAAATATGTACACCCTGTACAAATGAGTTTCGACAGGAAGCGGAAAGTCAAATAGGGTTGTTGGTATTTGACTTTAAATCACAAAACTATTACGTTTAAAGTCTGTAGTAAGGGAAGTAACGATATGTGAGAAAATAGAATTGCCTGGACTGAATAGATTCCAAAGAAGATTAGATTAGATGCGAATGGCGCCGAAGGAGCCCAATTAGCAACTGAGTGATACCATACAACCTCGGATTATTTAGTTTTATACCAACTAGCACAGCTGATGCATATTAAAATGTTTCTGTAACCATTTTTACACAAATCCTGCACAGAATTAAACTGCAGAGAATTATACTCAAACGCCGCATAAATGATCGCACGTTTCCTTATAGGGGCTAGACATCTGCACAGAAGGCGCCCAACTATCCCTTCTTCATTTTTATCTCTACAGTGTTCGCAGTAATCATTGTTGGCGATACCAAGTCTTGTGGCGTAGGCTCTGTTCGGATAGTGCTCCGTGAGAACTGCCACGATTCTCGTGACGTTAGGCCTCTCTTCGTCAAAAGCATTGATGTTCTCTTGAGGTTAATAGTGTAATTCTACATCCCGGCGCTATGCGCCATTACTGAGCATATTGCTAAAAAATGGTGGAGGTAACCGCCCCTCTGACTAAATTAAGTCTGCTGATAGCTGGTTTCACACTCTGTTCAATAGAGCCCTGCATTGCTTAACCAGCTTCAATTTGGTTGTAAAAGACGCCAGAGCCAATATGACCATATGATATGATACGCTTATCTTGAAAATAACCAAGACAGTTACGCTCTCTAAAACGCGACAGCCTTAAGTGATATCAAAAACTTCCGTCTGAAAAGCACTAGACAATTGGAAGGGTAGTAAGATCATCCCAGTTCCAAGAAGTCTGAAAATACCCCTGCCTTACACTTAGCCCCATCTTTGGAACCACCAGTGTATGTGTATGGTGATTATAGGCGGACATATCAAGACCTCCATCCCATTCTGATATCGGCGGAATTAGAACCCTAAGGATCTATGGAAGTATTTTCTGTCTGCCTTTAATCAGTGCCATCTCTGATCGTGACGGAAAGGAACATTAATACAATAAAGAGTTTTTAAAGAATTGATGTCGTCCAGCTCTAATTTATCGACTTCACCGTAATTTATAATATAACAAGAGTAATTTATGCTCGGATGCAAAACAAAAAAAAATTAAAAACATAAAATTTGGATGCATCAACATTTTTTTTCAGGAATCCGCATTTTTATATATATATATACATATTTTTTCTATTAAAAGCCATTAGAAAAAGGTTATGCTTGGACTTCCTTTTTATTTGAAATGAAATAATCAGCCAACCTGGACTTTAATTTTTTTAGTCCAGTAACAAAAGCTAATCTTAGAAATATATGTTTAAAGTCCAAAATAAAAGTCATATCCTAATAAAAAACAAACCGTTTATTCAAATTAGGCAAATTTGGTGCCAAAGCGAGGACTGAAATATCAAAAAGAGTACTATCACCTATTGGAAAATATTTCAATTGAAAATTTTATTTGGTACCATGGAGCAAATCATCAAGTCATGGCTACGTGTATATCATAAGGAAAAAAATTCAATAATTAATTAAACCTTTTACCTTTTAATAAAAAATTCTAAAATCTTTTTCAGTACGCAGTTTTGTAGCCCATTAAATTTGACTACATTGCAAGTTTCAAGTGACTGAAAATACAGGCTAATTTATGACAATTTGCTGATAGTTTTGGGCATTTTCTCATATTACGCATACACAAAATTTACTAAATTATAATAATATTATGAAGCTCAGGTGCAACTGTACTTTAAATACCCAGCCAGTATAAGGAAAAGCATTTTTGAAAAAAGACAAACAATAGTCAGGGCAGGTAGAAATTATAGTTGTTTCGGAGATCACCACATCTCCTCATCAGATTTCTTTCATGACTCCACCGGCATTTGAACCCACAACCTACGACTTGCTGGGCAAGTGCGTAGCCAATGGAACACAGCTGGCTTGTGAACTGCTGTGGCATTTTACCACTTTTCCTTATATATATACTAGGAAAAATGATAGTTTCCATTCGAAAGCACGAAAAAAATCAGTAGAGTTGGTCACTCTGTAGACCAGGGGCGGACTGGGCGTCAAAGGGTCTCCCGGGCTTTTGAAAAAAAAGGGCCCCAAATTTTATCAATTGTAAATGTTAGGAAAGTTTATTGAATAATCATTTTTAGGGTCTATTTTTTATTAGTTTATAGTTACAAAAGTTTTGTTTAGTTACGATGACACTGATTAACTAAATGTACATTGCAAACAACTTTCGACTTACTCAAATTAGGGGCTCTAACAGTTTGAAGCCTAGACAAATCGTGTTCGAAAACTCTATATAATTTTATCTTTAAGACGACGGAAATCTCATATCAAAATTCGAAAAAGTTTCCACAAGAGTGGGGCCCCAAACATCTTAGGCCCTCAGAGGTTCGAAACTCAAAAATACTAGAATATATACATTTTGTCGGAATATTCAGTTTGAGTTATCTCAGAGTTTTTCGGGGGCCTCTATTCTTCGGCTCCAATTGCTTCCTATTCAATAACTCAATATATATGTAAAACCTGTAGTCATATCTAGAATCTCTCGGGTTAAAATATAAGGTGTTGATCAGAGTTTTATTTTCAATTATCCTGTTAAAGGGTGAGGCCTTATATAAAAATTTGGAAACAACTATACGAGAGTATATTTACAGTTAACTAGTACTGCAGGGCGTTTACGGAGTTTTTATCTTGTGTTTGGAAAAATTTTTGCTGGCAAAAGGGGGCGGGGGGCCTACCGGGCATTTGCCCGGTTGCCCGGTGGCCCAGTACGCCCCAGCTGTAGACTGAATGACAAGCGAGACTCGAGATGAAAATTTTAAGGGGTCCTCTACTCTTCAAAGAATCGATTTTCTTAAATTTAATTTCAATCTACATATATGTATTCAAGAATACCCGTCTCCGGCCGATTTCGAGAAGCTGAGCGTGGCGCGCAATCTTTAAACGCGTTTTCCCCAAAGTAGGGGTTTTTTTGGCCGCCGAGTAAGCCTTTTCATAAAAGCATTGGTCCGATTTCAAAAATTTTTATATTCAATTAATCAATGAACATACCGCTATGTTTTCCCGAGTACGATTTGCGAAATTTTATTTTGTTCCATTTTTAAAGTCCCTAATATGTCAAAAAATAAAGTGAAAATTGAAAATTTTAATAAATTGTTGCATAAATTTTACAATTTACAAACTAAAAAAATTTTGTTTCGGGAAAACATAGCCAAGGTAACTGTGATTATAAAGAATATTTAATTTTTGATTACAAAGTACCCAACTCGCCAGAATTTTATTTGAGCGGGACCCATGCAGTTTCAACATCAATTTAGTTAATGACGTTTCAAGGTCGATAATACTTTTTGTTTTTTTGGTATTTGATACAATAATTTTGAAGTCAAAACATGGATCTTTTTAATAAAAAAAATTTTTTTAATCCATTCAGTAGATCCTTCGGAATTTATTTCCAAAAAAACCGCTCGATTTCAGACCATAAGAGAGAAAACTTGTGATTCTAAGAAAAAGTGCAAAAACGAGTAAATTTAAACTCTTATAACGCCTAAAGAAATTGCGCTAGAAGAAATTCCTTTGCAAACCATATTCCTAGTAAAAATAGCAACGATTTGGTACAGTTTGACCGAAAGCGATGTTATGAATTTTTTTACCTGGTACACTTGACAAATTTTACCTCATTCACAAATTTCCTTTAGATAAAAGTACGAAGAATATTGTCGGCCCTAAAGCACTGCTTAATATCTAAAATATGTATGGCTTTATCGGCGCAGCAAGGCAAATCGGGTTTGATAGTAAAACATCATTTTAAACCTTAAACGGCGTTTATTGATTTAAATAAAAACAAAAAGAAATTAGTACGATTTTAACGCACGACAAAATTAAAAATGAGTTTTTTAGAATTTGACAAAGAAGCTTCGGAGGTGTACACATTTTTTCTGTAAGGTGGGTGATACCACGTCCAATACCAAAGTTTATGTTTCCATGTATTTCATTCTTAACCCCAGCCTTATCTATAAAATTTTAGCAAATTACCTTCTATGATTTATAAAAATCGAATCTTTTTAAGATTTGTACATAAATTTCAAAATTGTGCATACTGGCCTAAAATGCAAGACGTGTACTTAATTTTGTAGAGTTTGATAACGTAGTTTTGTAGACATACATATTGATTCGATTCAAGATATTTAATTTTTGTAAATTCCCGTTATATGAGAGGTGAATATGGCTTTTGTCCGATTTTTATAATTTGCGAAAATTTGCTCATTAAATTGATAAGGAATGGGTGTTTCTAAATTTAGTGAAGTTTTCCAGATATAGCTCAAAAGTGGGCGGTGCCACGCCTATTACCAACATTTTTTCATTTCGTATATTTGCTCACCCAAACTCAGTTTGTGTATTAAATTAGAGCAAGTTCTCTTTCATAATTACTTAAATATAGCATGATTTTTGGTTGATTTTAATAACTTAACGTTACATGAGAGGTGGGCGTGGTTTTTGTACGATTCATACAATTTTGGTGAAATTTTACCTTTTGACTTAAAAGGCAATGTATGTACCAAATTTGTTAGAGTTTACCTATTTGATTAAAAGTGGGCGGTGTCACACCTATTTCCAAATAATTGCAGTTTATTTTATTTTCTTATGTAATCCCATTCTGTATAATAAATAGGAGCAAATTGTTTTTAATAGTTACTCAAATACAGAGATTTTTTTTATTTTTGAAAATTACGGTTAAATGAGAGATAGGCGAAGTTTTTGAGCGATTGTTATAATATTTAAACTTTTGCTGACTGACTTAAAATGCAATGTGTGTAGAGATTGGCTAAGAAATTTCGGAGATATAAAATTTTTTGCTAAAGTGGGCGGGGTCACACCCATTTAAAAAAAAATGCTCACTGGTTACTCAAATATCGCATTTTTTTCATTTTCGCAAAACACCGTAATATGGGCGTGGTTATTTTCGGACTCCGATCATTTTCAGTATCAAACTTTGGGTTCGGGTAATGTGTATACCCAGTTTCGTTCCGATATCATAATACTTACTTGAAATATCGGGTGAAAACAAAAAAAAACGGACGGGCAGGTGAACAGAGCTTAATCGATTTATATCTTTATTTCTAACAATTTGGTGTATATATATATAATGAAAAGTTATAATACACTAACCCCGGGGATAAAAATTTATAGCGCTCATCACCGCAGCACCAATATATTATGTTGTTTATTAAACAAACATGCGATTTTAAACAAAAGTCTCACTAGCGAGGAAAAACCTTTCATCTCTACGAGTTTAAAATGACTTTAAAACAATTAAACGTAATTTACTCACAATAATAATAAGCACAAAAATTTACAAGCGAACAACACATAAATAAATGTGTTTATCTTTTATTTGACAGTAGCTGATAGCAAGTTGAACTAAAATGCAATGATTAATATTCGTCGAAGTGTCAAATGGGACTCGAAGCAATAAATGTCAGGAAGATACTCGCACCGCACCGCACCGCACCGCATACCCGGGAATGTAGAAGGCAAAAAGCAAGCAGCAAATGGCTGCAAATGGCAGCGACAACAGAAAATACGCGGTCACGAAAATTATTGCTGCTTTGGAAAGCGTTTGTGAAGGCATGCCGCATAATAAGTTTATGCCAGCGGGCACATGAGGCAAATGGCAACTAAAATGAAGCTACGAGTGCTATAGGGGTGCGTTTGTCGTAGAGGGATAGAGGAGGGAAGCTATCTTTTTTTTTTACATAGATATAATATAAGAAATGTACAGAGTGCGCCCAGAGTTAGTCCGCTATGAGAATGTTGAATAGATTAGAAAGAAACTATAGATTGCAAATAATGATGTTGATTTATTTAGGTCAATTTTTTAAAATCTATTGACACGACGTTTCGTCAATATTTTGCGCAAAAACAAGCCTGCCATTTGTGAGGCTGAAAATTTTCAACTATTATAGCTTTGGAAACTAGAACTTTCCCTCTTTCATATTTTGAAAGCTTATGGACAGAGTATAAATATTAATGCTTTAATGTAACCTTGCAAAAATGGTCTTAGAAAAAATTTTAAATTTCTACAGGGATGCGAGCAAAATTCAAAATTTTAAATAAATACTGAGAGCAATTTTCTACATACGTTGGTTTAAAAAATAAGGCAACATTGCACTCTTCAATAACAAACTGTTTCGCTTGAACAATTTTGAAATAAAAATAATAATTTACACTTCTAAAAAAAATTTCGGAATATAAGGAACGGTAAAGAAAACTCTGCTAATTAAAAATCGTTCATTAAGTGCATGCAATTGTTTTAAATGTTGTAAAGACACACACTTTTAGTGATGATAGGAAACTAAATTATTTCAATTTATTCTTTGCTGCCCCCGCGCGCGAATTTTTCTGGACAGACCCATCATCAAGTTTTGTGCAACGGTTTTGTCCACTTTTAGCGATGCTTTCAGTCACATAATTTTTATTTCTGTAATTGTTTTGATAGGTTTCGCAAGCTTCAAAAATCTGGCTTTTATCACAGTCCAATGTGGCTCAATTGGTCGCAACTCTGGCATATTAGGAGGATTCAAGTCTTTCCTTACGTAATGCACATTGTTATCCTCGAACCACTTTTGGGTGCTGGAGCCTAATTTGGCCGAAATATATTTGGGCCATTATGTTCACGTAGAAAGAGCAGGAGACGTTTTTAAAGACACCCCTTCACGTAACATATGTAATTGGGTTAGGTGAGCATATGTTAGAGCGGCTGCTACCGTGCAACTCCACGGAATGCATACGTAGGCTGACAAAGCCTTTTGGGATACCGCAGATGAGGTCATGAAATTCTTTCCTTCCTTCCCTTAGAACTTGAACCACCAGGTCAGCAGTGCCCAATTATTACCCCAACCATTCTTCTGAGAGAAGGTCGGTCAAGGGGAATAAGCGCTTTGGTTCGCTTTATGTCAACCTTTGGCCAAATTTGTCTGGTAATCCTACAGGTAAGTTCCATGGCCCACCTGATATTCACCTCCTCGATGAGTTTACTCTTTAAACTCTGTTTGCCACTGGTTAGAGGCATACCCGTTTCTGGATTAGAATTTATGTAGCATGCCGCGCAATTGCCGGGAACGCCACTGTGCCCAGGGACCCATGCAACAGTCACGGAACGTTTAGAGGTCAGAAGATTGAGAGAACATCTGCATTTTATAGAAACTTTGGATGTTTTTTCGTAATAATTAAGAGATTTAATAGCCGCTTGTGTGTCGAAGTGTATAGTAGCAGGTCTTTCGGTGAGCTGCCTCCAGTATGGCATTTATCTCTGTATGCAAAACGCTGCAGTGATCCGGTAAGCGAATGCTGGAATTCAGGGATAATTCGTTGGACTCAATACCGCTGCCCACTCTGTAAAGATTGACGTCGACCCTGGATCTACGTCTATGGTATCTTCCCATTCATTCCTATCTGGATTCTTATGGAGTATTTATTGTCGATGCAGAGTAGAGAAGTAGTGTAACAGAGGTAGTTATAAAATATTTTGTTAATTTTGAATTGAAAATTTCATATACTTAATTTCATTGAGGTTCTCTTTAAGTCGTATTCTTAAATATTATAAAAGTTTTATAAAAAAAACCGCATGAATTTCAATCTAAACTAAACAAATTTTATCAATAAAAATAAATTGAATAATTACGGAATTTTTTTTAATACTTCCATGGAAATTGGTTAATATGTATATTGAATAAATTTACAAAAGATTTGCTCCCTTTTCAAAGCATTTTATTAAATGTTTTTGGATTTTTATGAACATATGTATATTCAAGTCAAAATCTCTGACATAAAATAAAAATAAAAAAAACAATTTTTTTTGTTGTTCAGTACTTCAAAATTTGTTCGAAAAGGGTTAAAACCAACATCAATTAAATTAACACCTTTATTGACATCGGGCATTTTTCATCACTTCTTCGAGCATATCGGTCGATATGACAGCTCCTTCGGCACGAACATTGGTCTTGAACTCGTCAGTGATCTTCGGCTTTCAGGCATAAACTTTATTCATTAAACAACCCCACGAAATGAAGTCCGGCGGCCAGTAAATATCGCCTCTTTTCGATATCACACATCAAGGGAATTTTTGTTGCAAAAACCGCACTGTTTGGGTTGGTCGTGAGGATTCTCTGCACCATAAATGCGTCAATTTTATTTACTAACACCGGTAGAAAGTGTGAAATGCCAGAACGATATATACAAGATTCCGCCTTCCGTGGGCCGCTAGTCCTCTCTTCTTCATCCGCTAAATCGCTGATGAAACAAAAGCAACTTACTTTTATCTTACACAAAAAATGCTAACAAAACTTTCGAACATTTTGTCGTACGCCTACCTCTTCTGCGCTTCTTTCTCTTCTTTTTTAGAACTTTTTTATTTGCCATCTTATTCACTAGCTATGTATTATTACGTCACTATCAGTTGCTCTCAGTGCGGTATGCGCAATCTTGTTTTCTATCATTCTTGGATGAAATGCGAATGATCGGTCATAAAACTTGCATGATTACCAACATTCGGCCGATTGTTTTGTAGCATTCTATAAGACGTGGCATATCTTTGATCAATATTCTTTGAGTCAAATGTATTTTGTAATGAAACAATTGCAGATCGTCTTTCAAAGAAATTCCGCGATCATGGAAATTTTTAGCCAGCGCCCGAATTGTTTTGTCAATAGGTGCTTTTTTGCCGCTATATTTTGCACGATATGCAATGTGTAGTTAATCGGTTGACAAATTTCGAAGTTATACAATATTTACATATCAGAACAACAAATGTCACACCCTGTATGTGTTAAAGAAAGTTTTTGAAATAATTTATTACTGTGCATACTTTGTCTTTTTTTTTTTTTAATTATCTACTGCAGCTTCGAACGTGCTGCCTACAAAAATTCGACTATTTTTTTTTCCAACGTTCACAAGCGGAAAGATAAAATGAAATTAGTTCTGACATCATCATTTAGTGTACCGTTATAATATTGAATGTACCTCGCTCGAATATTGAATCATACGTTTACAGAGGTACGAAATTATTTTATTAATTGAATTGATTACGCTGCGGTCATATGCAATTACGTACTGCAAGCAAGCTGCTGAAATAAACAAAGAACACACTGGGCAACGTAAAATGTTTAAAAAGCGTAAATGCCAAAAATTGACAGTGTGGTTTAAGCAACGTTGTGGTTTAGCTGCGGCCTGTACTGCCTTTCATCTATGTTTGTGTGTGTGTGTGTGTGTGTGTGTGCGTGTGTGGGTGTAGCATGGCTTGGAGTGTTCACCGCTGAAGTTGGCTTTGTTGCCTTAAAATGATGCTTGGCCTAGGCGTGCACTTCACCTGCTGCTCATTCATATTTGCACTTCCATTACTCAAAAAAGGTTGCCATTAATTGCTTGACTCACTCCGCTCAACTATGATTACTAGTAGTGAGTACGTCCATATATGTATGTATGTATGTATGTACTATTTCAATAGCGTTGTTCTTGCCTTATATGTACATTTGCGTACATATATGTACACATGCATGTATGTATGTGTGTGTATTTGTATGTATAGTTTTATGGCTGATTTTTTGGCCACTGTGATTGTGGTTTAAATAAATGCAATTTGCAATAAGCACTCAACAGGATAAAAGCTTTTAATATTAGCAACGTTTTATCAAATTATTTATTGAGTAACAACATAAAAACATACATACATAAATACATACTTATTTAACAGTTTACAAGTATATACATATAATATATCCATATTTGAGCTTTATACTACCGATAAATGCACAGTTGATCTACTCTATCCTAGTATGTATGAATAGTTATGCGCTAATGAAGGTTAAATGAAATTCTATATATAAAATATAATTTTATATTCGATACTCAAATTAGACAGGAAGTGTATTTCGAAAAAAAAAACGATAATTTTCAAAGCATGAACATAGTTCGTCTGATCGATTTACCTGTTATCGCATGCATTATCTTTCAAAACTTCATTGGTGTAAAATGGCTATAAAATTACAAAAATTACAAACTTGAAGCAAAACAAATTTTAATGTAAGTATTTGTTGTTATTTTTTGTGAACACGTGAATTACAAAAGATTTCTTTTTTTATTAATGTTTTGTTTTTTAAATAACCTTATTGTAACCGGGTGGCACAACGCCAAATCCGGTTTATCTCAAATTCAAACTTGACATGGCATGGCGGAAAATCGTACCAATGTGCATACATCCGCTTTTAACTCTGTCGGGAAAACAGAAGTTAAAAATAAACAAAGATTATTTTATATTCAAATCAAGTTTAGTATTATTTTAGATGTCAACAAGATTTTTTTTTTATTTTAGAAATGAGCTCACAAATTAATATTATCGTTTAAAATGTTTCTCGCTCAATTCACTGATATCGATACTGACGCGGAATTTATGAAATCTATCTGTAGGCAAAGCAAAAACTAATGCAATAATTAATAATGGCCTGCTTTCTTTATATATAAATCAATAAAAATTACATTCCAAAAATACTTAATAAATTCAAAAAAAAAAATTTGCAATAAAAATACAATACCTTAAAATTTGCATTACAATTTTTTAAATATGTTACACGATAAGTTTGCTAAAGAGATAGATTTTGCGGAAGACGACGTTTAACAGATTTTATTTATATACACTACAAATCAATAATAATTTTGCAGACATCATTTAACTTATTTAAATGTTTTCCTAAAAATAAGAAGAAGTATCCGCCGCAGCGCACGGTGGTCGATTTCATACATCAGTAGCTGGACAAAAGTCAAAAATGAACATATTTTTTTCAACATTTTTTCCCGTTAAATGTAAAGAGCAATATTAAAATAATGAGTTAGAAACAACAAAGCAGGCTAGCGCTCAAATTTGTAACTGTACTTTCGCCCGCAAAGAGTCAGTTTGATTTCACTTTGTTATTATGTGCTCCAGTTGAGAATTTGCATTGTCACTGTAAGTACAAATTTTTATTGGCTAAAGAAGAATAAAAAAAAAAGAAAATATGTCGCAAGATCCTCATTGTAAGTACTTAACAAAAAATTAATTTCATATTTATGTTATAAAAATTAAGGATTGAAAATGGTGTCTATAGTATATGCAGTCATTTTTTGCTTACAAAATTAATAATTTTTTTTTAATGAACGCTATAAAAAAAGGCCCGACATAGCCTGAGCACGAAAGTAATTTTATTATAAAGTTTCAATCATTCACTTTAATTAACAATTAGCATTGCGTGCCAAAAGCCGCCATAAAATATATTTTTTTAATTTTTTTAGGTAGCAATGCTCTTCAAACGGAGAGGCCGTCACTAACAAGAAATGATATATTTTTATTTATGAGAGTGAACAGACTTTTCAAATCGTCTGTTTCTGATTGAGTGGGTGAAGTCGTAAAGTTTGTTTATTCAAAACTTTCCATATTGGATGTAAAGGAGGACCAACATAAAAAATGTTTCCTTTTCACCAAAAAGTTTGTGTCATTCATTTTTCAAAAATGGGTTGCACAGAAACGTACGCTTCGTGTGCTCTAAAATTCAGAAGAGAGTTGGCTGTCTAAGAAATTTCAAATGCCTTTAGAAATGGAAATAAATAAGCAAAAATCACAACTTGGAAGGCCAGAGGAAATATTTCAAGAAAATGGATTAAAGTCTAAAAAACGAAAAATTCGAGAACTCATGAATAAATCGTCAGAAGAACTATTCATTGCAACGGAAGCGAAGCTAAGACAAGAAGGTAAACTAAACGTTCTATGGCAGCAGCCGTAAAAAAAGTTGTTGGCAGTTTACCCAAGACTCTGAAGAAACTAAAAGTACCTCAGATAACAAAATCAGCAATCCCGTATACACCTGAAGAAGCGTTAGCTCTAATCACAGAATTAAAGTTAACGAAGCATCAGTATAAAAATCTTCAAAAAAAAGTGCTAAAGAAAGAAATGCCAACATATACCCTAGCAATGATTCTATACTCGAAGCAAAGAAAAGATGTTACCCACCTATTACATCAATTACGATTACACAAACCTTAGCTGAAGTCAAGCTATAGCCCTTACTGGATTCTACTGTTCAGCGTCTTTCAGAAGGACAGCGTGAAGTATTTGATATTGGATGTGAAAATGGCGTTACTTTTGAATGTACTTGGAAGTGGGAAGTGAACGATAGTGGGGGACACTCCCGCTATAAGCAAAATTTTTTAGTTAATGCTACCGCAAGCGATTCAGATATAACATGCATTGTGCCTTTAGAAATCAGGAAGAAATCTGAAAATGAACGTTCAAAATTATGGATAAATCCAAGAGCTTCCTCGCCAAGATATTGCCGGCCAATTAGGTTTGAATTTGCTAAAGAAAGTTCGGATACCACTTTGGCAGAGTTCCATCGAATGGAAACTGAAATAAATATGCTACAACCCACTAGTTTAACTATAAACGGAAAACCCATTAACTTATATCACGTGCTGTTGAATACAATGGTTGACGGTAAAACTTGCAACGCAATTAACAAAAATAAAGCTAGTGCTGTTTAGCATCTCCAAAGGATATGAATGACTTGGAGAAATGTTTAAACAGACCCTGTGATAGTAACGCATATGGCCATGGTTTACAAACTCTCCACGCACACATACGATTTATGGAATCATTATTGCACTTATCATACGAACTTGATAACAAATGTTGGCAGGCAAGAGGAGAGGAGGCCAAAAAACAGGTTCAAGATAAAAAAGTCTATCTTCAAACCCAACTCAGGAATGAGTTAGGAATATTAGTAGATTATCCGAAACAAGGCGGGGGTAACACGAATGATGGTAACACTGCAAAAACAGCTAGTATAATTGGAATTGATTATGAGCTCGTGCAACGTTTTTCCATAGTTCTGGTTACACTTTCATCCGGACTGAAAATTGACACAACCAAATTCCGAAAGTATTGTTTAGACACAGCCAAACTATTTGCCAGCATATATAGTTGGTATAAAATGCCTGCGAGCGTTCATAAAATACTTATTCATGGTGCTGACGTTATTGAAAACTTTGCTGTTCCTATTGGCCAACTGTCGGCAGACGTTTTAGAAGCCCGTCAAAAAAACTACAAGCTATATCGTGAAAGCTTCTCAAGAAAAATGTCACGAGTCGCAACCAGTGAGGAGTTTTTCATAATTTGCTTATTTCCTCTGATCCTATTATAAGTAATATACGCCACCTTCCAAATAAAAAAATAAATTTTTACCTCCTGAAGCATTAGATATGATAATACAATAATAAATAAATAAACTTGCATTAAAAAAATGAAAAAAAAATGAAAAAAAATAAAAATATAAAAATATTTAAAAAAAAAAAATTTATTTAACTTTGTAGCTTAATCTATTTTCAACTGAAAAAAAAATATTACACAAACAAAAATAAATTTTTCCTAAACGCTATTAGTTAAACGCCACTAGATGAGCCTTTCCGGCCACTGTGCAGCGCTTAAATTTTTCCAGCCTATTTATTTATATCAAACAATAATTTCTATGAGCTCAATGCCAGTTTTTAATAGGAAGAATTATAGGAAAACCCAATTTTCGGAGCTAACCTTCAGCCTACATAAATTAAATCGTTCTTATCATTTTTATAATTAAAATTTTGCAAAATTAAAAACGGAAATGCCGTTGAATAAATAAATAATTTCTTCTAAACAATAGTTTTATTTTTTTTTATATTTTGATAATATATACGGCCGAGGTTACCCTCTAATTACAGGTACGTCCGCATCAAAAATCATTTAGTAGTTTCAATCAGACAAAGTAGTTTTAAAAATGGTACAAATGTTTTCTAGCTTATTCCCCTTACACTTCGGTAATTAAAAAAAAATGTTCAATGTACAGAACGACTTTTAAAGTTTTATTATGGTATAGACGTTTGTAAAACCCAAGGAATTTGAGCTTAATTGTTACTTATGTAAGTACAGGCAATTTAAAATAATAAAAGAAAAGAAGCTTATCATTAACAGAAAGTTTCAACGTAACCGCCACCAGATCAGACAGCAGCTTCATACTGTAAATATGAAAAAAAGACGAAAGCGCCAGAAAATACCGTTATGTTGCAGATATAAAATTAAAATTAATTGCATAACATATGTTGGACTTTTATTTAGTTAGATATTAAATTCTATGGCAATAGCTGAGCTGGAAGTAAAGCAAATTAAGAAAAAAAAACGTTCTACTGTAAAATTCTGTTTTTGAAACTTATATCTTTTTTGCCCATTCGAAACGCATTTTAATGCTGAAGGGAAGGAAATTAATGAAATTTAAAATTGATCCAAAGTATAAAGAAAATAATCATTATCAAAATAACAGTTACATAAATCTCAGAAGACGTACGAATACCCGGG